>JANRGW010038785.1:0-11130 GCA_024733675.1 Psilopsiagon aymara | reverse complement strand
GTGGGGGTGTGTGGTGTAATCTGTTTACTGTTTCCTACCTTGCTAGTCAGAGATCTCATGGTGTGCCCTGGTGGGTTTTAGTCATTGAATGGCCAGTCACACATATGCACAGCAAGACGCACACACATGTCAGAAGCACTGTTACGGTGAACAGCAGCCACAATAGTTGTTTCGCTTTGTCATCTTTTATGGTTTAAGAACTTGGTAGTTGCCATTTGTAGAGGAATTCACTGCTGAGTTGATGTCCTTGATCAAGTAATTGAAATTTAGGCATGAAGTATCAAAGCAGAGTGAGCTGTTTCTTCCTTCTCCCTCTCCTCTCCTCTGCCACCTCTGCCATGTTGCCAGGTGATGCAGAAGGTGGCCTAGTTTGAGGACTGAACACTGTCGCTTTGATTGTGGAAGGAAGTCCTTGGAGTGATCCATTTTTCAGCTATCAATCTGTGAGGTTAGGGAAGCTTGTGCAGGTGTGAGCTAGCAGGTTGTCACTGACATCTGTTCTGAGTGGAGGCGCAGGTCCTCAGCAGCCTGCAGCGAGGCTGCAGGACTGTCAACAGATGTAGTTAAGAGTGGCAGAACAGTTTTGGTCTCACATTTGCCGCCTGGGGGCTGAAACACTAAAGGTAGAGTGGGGGTGGACACAGCTGCGCTCCCAAACATGCCTCAGGCACAAATGAAGAGATCCAATATAGTTTGACTCTGTTGTGATGGAGAGATGAGGACAGAGAGCCACTTCAGAGACAACTTTGCGCTACAACATCTGCTGCCAAGTTTCCAGGGAGTGACAGGGGACAGCAGGTACAGATCGAAGTCCCCACATAAACAGCCTCCATTAAGCCATGAACTCTTTTGAAGGGCTCCCATCAAACATCATAGGGGAGTCCGCAACAGGAGATTTTGTTTTCAAAGCCATGTTTTGTTTTCTGCACTAACAAGCTAATTTATAAATGATGCATTACCCTGTGTTCATACTCCTGTCTGTACTTCCTTTCCTTTTGTTATTAAAGGGGCAGAAAAGAGGGAGCTGCAGTAGTGTTGGGGTACTTCGATAAAGTAGTTAACTGTTTGAGGATCTTATCTGAGATTGTGGCAACCTTCAGTCTGCAATGTCGCATCCAGCCAGGAAGCAGAGTGGAATGTGTGTGCCATTGCAGTGCCATTGCCTCTTCCAGGGTATCCTTACTGCATGAGAACAGACCTTGGCACAGGTTCCCAATGCTAGCGTTAGGGTCCTGATCTTTTCTCCAAATCCTGGTGTTTGTTTTCTGATTCACAGCTTAGCACCTAAAGGTAATCATCAGGTTCTTCACATTTGTTATATGACCATATTGCTTTGTGCAGTTTGATAGTAGCTGAGATTCTGGTCCTGTGCACATTGATGCACACAAATTTCCTTTAAGTCCACAAAAAGCCTATGGCATTTGTATTTAAAATGTTGCCCTATCAATATGCAAGTATGTGGGACTGGTAAGAGGTAAAAACCATCAGTAGCTAATCACAGAAGAATTTCTGTAATAGAATTAGAGAATAGCTTTTTTAATGTCACAAAATGGCCTAATAAAAAGGAGGACACTTGTTTTTAATTTTAAACCTATTTATTAGCATTTACCTGCTTGAAAGATTCTTTCATAATAATAGCTGCAGAATTAATACAGACATCTGTTTAAATTCATGTTACTTTGTGAGCATCTCTACGTTACAAAATGAATTATACTCTGCATTTTGACTCAGTTAGCACCACACAATTCACAGTTAGAAACACTTAGTCAGTATTCTGCTCTCTGAGATGAATCCCATGTTACTGTTCCCTTTGTGTTTCTTCAGTAATTTCTAAGCTTGGCACAGGCAGGAAATACTAAATCATTTAATTGTTAGAAGGCTGAGGCTGTAAGTGCCATACAACTGAGAACAAACACTCCATAATGGCAGTGCCATCATCCCCCTTTGCAACAGAGCTGCCCCTCAGCCAGCACTGTTACTAGCCCCATGCTTTGAAACCAGTGAGCACTGCTGTCTTGCTTAAGGGGGTAATGGGAACAGGAACGAGACTAGTGGTGGCAGCATTTTTTGGTTTACTTCGGTATTCTCTAAACCCAGAACTATTTGTCCATTCTCTAACCAAGGGGGACTTCCTTGAAGACAATGAAGGTGATTTGGCTCCTTTTTTATCACTGCAAGTTGCTGAAATGCATAGAGAAATAACAAGTTGCAGTTAGAGAAAGATTACTGGTGCTGCTTAGAAGCAGTACACGTTTTGGCTTAAAATTAAACTGCACTAGCAGTAATTCAAACTACAGCGTAAGACTCAGTTCAATGGATATCCTCCTTCAATGATAGTATTCCCATTGAGCAAAGCATTTAAGGTCCTTTCCTACCCAAACCATTCCATGGTTCTATGATTCTATGATTTTATGGAAAGCAATTGTCCCTTGGCATGCCTAAAAGAAAGCACTGCAATTCTTCCCCCCTCCAAGCTATACTAACAAGAAATTATTTCATTTGGCAATACAGTTTTTATTAGTATCTGTTTCATTGGGTATGATTCAAAAAGGAAAAAAAAAAAAGAGTTTGTTTTTTTAATTCCTCAAACATCTTTTTCACGGTGTGGAGTACACTAAAAGGAGTTGTAGTTAATAGCTACCTGGCTGAGAATGAAGAGGGTGTATAACCAAACCTGATCGTTAAGCATAGCTCCCAGCTTGGGCACAGCCCTTCAGTTGATGTTCATGATGAGCATCTCATTAGTCCAGTTTAGGAAGAGACTTTAGTTTCAGCTTAAGCAGCGAGGAGCAAGCTGACAGGTTCATGCAGTCACTCTTCTCCAGAAGAGACATGGGAGCTTTAACTGTCTTGGGTGCACAGATTTATGGAGTAGTCCAATGCTCCTAACCAGATTAGTTCCTTTTCCATTAAGTGCTGAAAGTAGGGCAGCTGTCCGAGCGGCTGGTTGTAAATTCGATAATGTCTGCTGTGTTAATCTGTAGGCTTTTCAGATGAAGAAGGCAGCAGATAACAGGATTAGTTTCACGACCCAGGGTTTTCACAGCCCGAGACTCGGGCGTAAGGGGATAGAGGATGACTTCTGTCATTAATCTTAATTGATTGCCAAGAGATTTTAAACTGCGTTATTAATTAGGAAGGTCCTTAACACACTGTCTACATATCAACATCAGATGCTCTTTTGGGACTTCTGGGACATATGGCCTATCTTATATTTACATTCACACAATTTACACATACATACATTTCAGTATGAAGAAATTCTTATATGTATATATGCCTACAAATAGCTGTGGGAGCACTTGCATGCACAGAGGCAGCACACTCTCTTTGGCAAAATGTAATGAATGTGAAAAACCTGCTTTGCACAAAGGTTAAATTTCCGTACAAGAAACATGTATACCTCTATTTATGGTGATATGTATATTAATCCATTATAGTTATAGATGCCATTTATCTTTATTACCTTTGATTTGCAGATTTAAGTCATGTTTAACACAAGCGCAGCACACATCTCTGTGCCTCTGGCCATTTAGACACAAATCGTGACCAGAAATGTTACCTTTTTATCTTTCCCAGTTTCAGTGAGTTAATGGTTGGGCCTTCTCTTTCCCCTTTTCTTATTTTTGAGCAAAGTTCCTCCTGGACAGGCAGTAGAAATAGAGGTGCATCTGTCTGTAGCGGCAGCTACCTAACTGTGTGATAAATCCCAGTAACATTTACCAAAGTCCTGACTGCAGGAGAAAATACTAAATTATGAATTGAGCATATCAACTAAGCAAGAAAACTCTGTGATAGAGTTGTGGCATTTGGATTTTGTTCAGATTCAAACTATACTACACATTTTTGCAGTCTTTCCTTTCTTTACAGAAGATTATTTCCATGATTAGTCCTAAGTATAGAGGAGATCAGTACATATACTTTGTAGAAACAGAGATGAGTGATGATGGAAATCAACGGACGAGGAACTAGAGAGGTTCTGGGATGGGTAACTTGGTGACAGAATGAAGTGAAAAGAAATAGGTTAGCTTTCCTTTGACTTCCCTGGGCTCCAGTTCTCTAACCAACAGAAGAGACTTGTGAAAACATCTTGAAAAGACTATTTTTAGAAAGATTTTTATGTGGCAGTGTCACTTGCAGGTAGCTGTGGCAGCCCAGGCCTCAAGGAGGTTCACTCAGGGTGGATTTTTTGTATGCTTGTGCTAAACTGGAGCTCATTGAGTTCAGAGTATGTTCAAATATGCCCACCCAGGTACTCACTGTACCAGTGCAAAGGCTCTAAAGCAGTTGTACATGATAATCACTGCGTACATGCAGATTTTTTCATTAGCTTTAGTACAGCATTCTCAAAAAGAAGGTGAGTTCAGGGCACTGTTCCCATGGCTTGACACTGGTTGCATAGCTCATGCAGAATCAAGGAATGGAGAGGAAGGTTAGAAGTTGAGAAGAACTATAGCACATATACAGCTTAATGGGACTCTTACAGGTGGACAGGGGGTAGAAAAAGAAGAAGAATAATCAAAAATTATATTTATTGCTTCTCATCTCTTTCCTGTGTTCCCATAATTCAAAATTATTTCTGTTGTGAAATTAATTTTTCAATGTCCATGTCCATTTATGGGTTTAAACTGAAACAGAGGAAGTTCGGGTTAGATATAAGGAAGAAGCTCTTTACTGTGAGGGTGGTGAGGCACTGGAACAGGTTGGCCAAAGAAGTAAATGCTCCATCCCTGTCAGTGTTCAAGACCAGGATGGACAGAGCCTTGGGCAACATGGTCTGGTGTGAAGCATCCCTGCCCATGGCAGAGGATTGGAACTGGATGATCTTTGAGTCCTTTCCAACCCAAAAATTCTGTGATTTTATGAAAGCCAAGCAGTCCCCAGCATTACAAATTGTCGCACAACTCTAAATAATACAGAAATCTTGCTTATTGCCACAAGAACAACTGCTCATCCTAGGAGAGAGACGGTTCATTGTAGGGCATATCCTTGCATCAGGACTGTCTCAGTTCCCTCTGTCTCAGTTCCTCCTTGTTGCCTCTTTCTGGTTCCATTCCTCAGCTAGCTCCATTTGCCATCACCACAGGAGAGCTTTGGGTGGCTGTCTTAAACCTAGAATATCTGTCACAGTTGAGCAGGGTATTTATTCCATTTCATTAACAAAATAGCATCTACAAAGGCTTCTACCCACTAGTCGGCAGTTGGAGTCTCAGGAAGTTGATGGGAATGACCTTTGTGCAGTCATTTTTCCATAATGACACTTGAGGTCAGGCCTGACAATCAATCTGCCACACGTTAGTAGCAGGCAGTGGTTCCTTTTGGTCACACGACAGGGATGGACCCCAAGCAGATGGTCAGAGATCATAGCTGGCTAATGAACTTGATGGGCATTTTATTAGGATTATGATGACAACTAAGTAAGGCCTTTTCCCTCCTATAACAGCATTTCTAATAGAAAGGAAAGAAAGGTGTGCAAAGGAACAGGACAATGCAATGGACCATGTTTCTGGTTGTCCTGGTTTTGGCTCAGGCCCTGCAAATGTGCCCCACCAGGCAGCAGCAGAGGCTGGTTTGGGCACAGACCTTGTATCTGCTGTTGTGGCTGGGTCTTGCAGAGACTCAGGCTTCAGCTGCCTGTCTTTCCTGATGGATCCCTGGGGAAATGGTGGGCTTCCTCTTCCGCAAGGTGAAGCATAGAGGCCAACTACCTCAGTTCTGTGGTGTGAACAAACTTCCCTTTCCTCTGGCTGTGATAAATGTACACCCCATCCAAACAATTGTGAAGTCGCCCAAAACCCAGGGAAAACATTGTGAGAAATGACTGGTAATCTCTCTTCTTTTTTTTTTTTCCCCCAGTAAATGCTCTGATGCAATGTTCTCTGTGCTTTAGTCAAACCTTAACTTTCATTGGAGATAACCCAGGAAAGCTAGTTGAGCAGCAATGAAATGGCTGGTAGAAGAAAATACATAGCAGCAACAGGAAATGGTGCCCTGTGGTCACTGCAACTTCTGGTTGATGGTCACTCTTCCCAGTTGCAGTTCACTGGCTGTCCTGCACCTTCTGGAGTAACCTATCACTTGTGACACCATTACTACAGAATTAACATACACAGTAGCAAAAGCAGCAGGAGATTTCTGTTTTCCTATTTGCAGAAAGTTATACTGTACACATACGCTTAACCTTCTTAGACTTGTAGTAGAGCGGTGGTGGTTGGTTAAGAGAGGAAGTGCTGACTTCCCTTTTGGCATGAGTGGATACAGCTCTGTTCGTATTGGTGATAAGTTTAGTCATATGTTTTAAGGTTTTGAGGCTGATATTTTCAGATGTGCTACTCTATTTTAAGTGTCTTCATGCTGTTTGTGAAGAGCATGCATTAGGATTTTAAAGCACTGCTTTGGGAAGCTATTATCAGATATTAATTATTGAACACTATACCTTCTGGAAAAGTTGTTTTATCACTGGAAAGTGACCTTGTTAGAAGAAGCAGAGGGAAAGAGAGATGTATAGTGCCTCCTGAGATCAAGTGGAGTGATGCATATCAAGAGGAGGCACTAAAGATTTATTGTCTGTGGCAAAAGAAACACAGATCTCTGCTTGTGCAGTGTTTTTGACATCATACACTGTAAAGAGAGATTGGATGCTCTAGGCTAAAAAGCGCTTCACTGATGGCAGGGGGGTTGGAACTAGATGATCTTAAGGTCCTTTCCAACCCTAACTATTCTATGATTCTGTGATTCTGTGAAGGCAAGTAACAGACACTTTCCTAGCGCTGATTATATTAAGACATCTGACTGCATGGCAGTGTAGCTTGCCTTGTCCTGAGAATTTGATGGGGGCTGAGTCAGGCCAGTTGTGTGATAAAAGGCAGCTGAATATTCCTAAGAGAGGATGCAGAGAATTTATCTAAGTAAAAGGGAATGTAAGGGAAAAAAACTCTGTGTCTGCTTTTTGTTTTGTTTTGTTTTGTTTTATTTTGCCTTTTTCAGGTTTACAGTTTAGTGAACAAAACCCTCACTGTGGCCTTCTACAGCTGCTGTTAGACAAGGCGCAGGGAAAGTGCGAGTGGCAGCACTGCTTGTGAAGATTGCACAAACTGTACTGCTGTGACATTTGGGACATTCTCCATTACATAGTAGATGCTATCTTTGTGGCTCCCCTTTAACATGCACTGAAAAGCATAGATCCCTTTTGACCTTTGTGGTTGCTTGTACGAATTCTTACTGTGTGTCAGCCACACCACTGGAGAAGTCCAACATCAGCATGGTTTGGAAGCCTTACATGGACATTTAATTTCTTAACCTCACCCTGGCCTTCCCCCTGGAAGCTTCTTTTTTTCACAGATGTCTCTGCAGCACCTTGCTTAGCTTGCAGTAATACCTGTTTGGAGTGTTCCCACTGCTCAGTCAGCTGGAGTTGTTTAAAAAACCAAGGTAAATAGGAATTCAGTTTAAAACAAAAGCTAGGGAAAAGCAACCACTCAAACTCACCTCTCACTTGGGTTGGACAGCAAGCATTATGGCCAGAGAGCCTTTAGATAAATCATAACTAGATACATGTGCAGATACTTCAGCTAGGCCTAGGCGCACAATTAGGCACCTAATTATGTTGAAAATGCAATTGCACACTTAGTTAAAATGACCACACTCCCTAGGAAGCCATTCTGTTGTTCCTGTCCCGTCTGCAGCATGGCTTCAGCCTGGTTTTACTGCGGGAGTGGAGGGGACAGGACCGTCAGCTCAGCCGGGAAGGAGCTCAGTGCCTTTTCCAGCAAAGCTGAGGTTTCAGAGGTGTCACACTGACTGCACGTGTCAGGGAAGATGTGGCCAGGAGATGTTTCGGTGTTGCCTTTGAAAGAACCAGCTGCAGCAGAGGCAGCTCTGGAGGCCGTGCTCGGTATCCCTGTTCTCCAGGTGTCAGTACATAAGAGACCAGCCTGCGCTGAGCTGATGTCTTGTGGTACTGTTTGTTTTTGAGGAATTGAATGTGGAGCCATGAGAGGGTATGGTGAGAGAAGAGGAATCGGTAGTTCCCAGCATCTTTGTCATTGGGCCATCTTGGCATTTATTGAACTGGTTTTTTCCTCTTTCTGCTACAGCTTTTTTTTTTTTCCTTTTTTTTCTTTCTTTCTTTCTTTCAGCAATGAAAAGAGGGGGAAAGAACCAGTCAGCTGTGATTTGTGATTCAGCTGACAGTGTGTGATTGAAACTGCAGAAAGGTTGATTCCAGAGAAAAAGTGCATTTTAAAAGAGCGCTGTCACTATTCAGGGACATCATTTTCTTTTTGGAAATGTCTTATCTGTGGATGTTATCAGGGTTATGATCCACTGAGGGCCTAATTTTTCAGCCACTACTTTGTCTGAAATCATAGAATCATAGAGTGGTAGGGGTGGAAAGGACATTAAGATCATCTAGTTCCAACACCCTGCCATTGGGCCTCACACTAGACCATGTCACCCAAGGCTCTGTCCAGCCTGGTCTTGAACACTGCCAGGGATGGAGCATTCACAGCTTCCTTGGGCAGCACATTCCAGTGCCTCACCACCCTTACAGTAAAGAACTTCCTCCTCATGTCCAATCTAAACTTTCCCTGTTTAAGTTTGAACCCATTCACCCTTGTCCTCTCACTACAATCCCTAATGAGGAGTCCCTCCCCAGCATCCCTATAGGCCCCCTTCAGATACTGGAAGGCTGCTATGAGGTCTCCACACAGCCTTCTCTTCTCCAGGCTGAACTGCCCCAACTTTCTCAACCTGTCTTCATAAGGGAGGTGCTCCAGTCCCTGATCATCCTCGTGGCCCTCCTCTGGACTTACTCCAATAGCTCAGTGTCCTTATGTTGAGAACATCAGAACTGCACACAGATGACTTTTCACTGGCAAGAATCACGTGTGAGACTTTGTGCATGTTCAAAGGAACAGTGTGTGAACTTGGGAGGTGAGGCTGGAAAGTGTGTGTGTGTGCTGGGGGGAGCTATTCATGACTTCATAAATCCACCTCAGCTTCACAGTCAGTTCTTCAGAAGCCTCTCACAAGTATAACATTACAGCAGTGGATTAACACCAAGACCTTCAGAGGTGGGTGCAGAATAGCGGGAGCCCCGTGGTACCTAAGGCACAGGAAGGCATGACACCCAGCCTGTCTATCTGGCAGCCGTGAGCAAGAACCAGCCAAGTGCTGTTTGATAATCTTGCTTGAGACAGAGATCACCATGGCAGAGCAGGATATTTAGAGCAATAATGCCAAATGCCTTAGGTGAGTGACAGCACTTAATTTTACCTTATAAAAGGACAGTGAGGTGACCAGAATTTCAAAGTTAAGCATTCCCTGAACTACCTTAAAAGTTAAGAAGGAAAAAAGATAGATCGTCATAAGGCCGAATGTTTCTGTACACAGATACATGCATGCACAAACCCAGGCTTGCCTCTTCAGGACAAGAAAAGCAGGGCTGAGTGTGCAGGTGCCTGGAGGTGAGTCCACAGCACGGCCCTGGGGCCCAGCCAGGACTGGGAGTATTGCAGTGGCAGTCAAAACCAGAAAAGATTTTACCAGCAGTGGTGGATATGCTTAATGTGTTTAAGACCTTAGCAGCCTATTGAAATTAAACTGAAAGTGCATTGTGCCAACATCTCCTATCTGCCAACAGGCTTGTGAACTGCATTTTCCAGCTACCACTGTGCTCGCCTTCTCTCCTATCTGCCAAGCACAAACCTGCCCTCCATTTCCTTCACCAAAATATTTTAACTGTGTCATTTACCATGGGTGTGTGTGAAGATGATTTTGCTTGTGTTTAAATATATAGATTTAAGTTTCCCCCCTGTTCTAATCCTTGAATTGCACAGGTCCCCCCTGTGAATCAGTCACCTCAGGTGGTATCACCCCGCTGTGACTGCATCATGCCTTGGGTTCAGCACAGGACAGGTGATCTCACATCCTTCTCTTCTCAGGATTCTTCATCATGTGTTAGTAATCTCTGTTACAGAGGAAAACCAGGCATGTTTTTTTCTTATTGTCACCATCAAGTCTGCAGTGATTTATTCCCATCCAGTCTGTAACTGAATTAAGATCTTAATTAGGCTTATGCCACTTTTTTCTTCTTTTTAATTAGGTACAGCCAAACCACTTACCTATGGGAAGGAGTAAGAAAGAGATAAAGAGCAGAAACAGTTTTTTTCTAATCTGTACCTGTAGTACTGAAGCCTTCGTTAAGAACATCCTCTCAAAGGGATATCCAAGGGTTTTTTAGTTTCTTTTTTATTAATGATAAGAATTTATTCCTCCCTAAAACTTTAAGCCTGCTATGCAGTTACATGCTATGTCTATGTTACATCCCTGGCTGTTGTGATTTCAACACTATGGTGTTGTGCCTGGGCATGGGGCTCCGATGAAAAGCCAGTGCTTAGCCATGTGCCATGACTTGGTTGTCAGCACCATCAGTTTGCTAGTGAGCTCCTATCCAGTCTGCCCAGAGTAAAGGTAACATATTAACCAGAGTGCTCTTGTACAGGAAGCCTCAGTAATTCACAGAAGTGTTTTTCCTGAGTGTTTCCTGATGTTATTGTCACACCCAGCTTTCTGGAGTTCTTATTTAACTTACAAGACACCAGGAGATGGATGATACATTGCAGCAATGAGGTTTTGACGCCTGTAGCAAACACTGCTTCCCTCTAAAACAATATCTGGCATAGTTAAATGGAGAATTAGTGGTGGTTTTGGCTGATGGTACTGTACAGATGTCTGTTCTGCCTTTGCAACTCCAGTCTTTAGGTGGAAAGGGTGAGCTTAGCTGCACCTCCGTGTGCTCCCCCTAATCCATCCCTTCTCCTTCCCACTCACGTTTCACACACAGCAAATGTTACACAGATTACAGGAGTTTCCCCTAGCAAATTGAAAGTTTATACTAAACTCCCCTAAAATAGCAAATGTTGCCATCAGGGAAGTATAAACCCTTAATTTTTAGCAGTGAAGGGGTTTTTGTTTGGTCTGCTTTCAGCATTACCCATTTCTTTTCCTCTTATCTCAACCTGCCTCTTCAAAGGCTGCATCTGTGTGGAAGTGTGTCAGATGGCTCTTTTGGAGACATCACAGCTGGGACAGTGTCCCCCTCTGCAGGGTGCAACCTTTTCAGGCTTT
>JANRGW010038784.1:30794-45381 GCA_024733675.1 Psilopsiagon aymara | reverse complement strand
ATGAAAGGCTTCCCAGTCCTTTGACCATCTCTGTGGCCCTTGTATGGACCCTCTCCAGGCTGTCCACATCTTTTTGGAATAGCAGGGACCAAAACTGAACATAGCACTCCAGGTGTGGCCTGACAAGCACACAGTAGAGTGGGACAGTGACATCTTTACCTGTGCTGGTGATGCCCTTGTTGGTGTAACCCAGCATCCTGTCGACTTTCTTTGCTGCAGCTGCACACTGTTAGCTCACATTGAGCTTGCTGTCCAGCAAGACCCCCAGGTCCCTTTCCACAGAGCTGCTCCTAAGCTGAGTACATCTCTAAGTGCTATGGTTTTTAATAACTGAGGGGAAGGTCCCTTTCTGCTTCTTGTGTTTGCATGTGCTGAAACATTTAGGTTTTAGCTAAAAAAAGAAAAACCACAAAAAAGACAACCAAACAAAAAAACCCATTTCTAATAGAGATCTAAAGTACCTCTCTTACTATGGCTTCTGTAATAGGTTGCGTTTTTGCATTGCATTTGACTGGAAACAAACCCTGCTCAAAAAACTCCTTGAATTCTCACTAATTTTCTTATTTATGTAAAATTAAAGCCAGCATGTTAATAGTAAAGCACTTGTCATACAGAATTTTATGACTAATGTGTGATTAGGTAGTCTAAACACAGCTCCTAATTTTTACAGAAATGTTGAAATCCTTCAGTTTTCTGTTATTCATACTGCTGTGGCAAATTTGGGACCTTTTTCTAGAGTGGGAGGACAATCTGATTCAGAAATGTGTTCAAAAAAGCTGATTTTCTGTTCTTCCATCTCACAGTATGAGATGTACACTATTGAGAGGAATGCTGAAAGGACAGCGTCTGCGGGCAGGCTGCTCTATGACATGTAAGTAGTCAGACCTGCAGCTCTACAATTATGCCAGGTGCTTCTTCCTTCCATAAATGTCAGAGTTTCCAGAAATACAATGTGTGTTCTTGGAAATCCGTGTGGGTAAATGAAGTAGAAAAGGTCTTCTTAATTAAAGATAAACAGTAAAAAGGAGGGGTTTGTTTTCCATTTGCCCATTCACATTCTTTCATAGGAAGGTTTTGTCTTGGAAACAGATTTTGTGGTCACTGTGTATTCTTTGCCTCAAACTTTGTTACAGGTTTGTGAATTTTCCAGACCAACCTGCTGTATGGAGGGAGATTAGTGTTATTACATCAGCATTAAGGAGTGACTCACAGGACAAGCAGACACAATTTTTAAGAGGTAAGGATTTTGTTTAGTGAATAAAGAGACTCCTAAAGGAATCTAAAGTTAAGACCTCTGGTTACATACCTAGTGTAGCAAGTAAATGACTGTCTTTGTAACTTTGCTTCTGGGCTGCAGGTTTTTTTTGATCAGTTCAGCATTAAAGACTTCATTTAGTGTGTTAGGCTTAGGAAACAAAGGGACTTAAGAAGTTGATTCCCATTGCTTTGCCTCTGATTCAGGTAGGCTTAAGTCTGACAGAACAACAAGCACTTAGAAAAGGGATTGTGTAGGAAATAAGTGAAACAGGGTTTAGGAATCATAATCCCATTGATCATAGAGAGCAGTAAATGATCATGAAAATGGGGTGAATGTGTACATATGAAGTGGGGGTTATGAAAATGAACAGTAACAGGCTTGGCGTTTACTGCTGGCTACCACAGGCAGTTTTGACAGCAGGATTTACTCCTGACACAAATTATAATTTGTTGTTTGAATACGTGCTTCAGAAGCTCTAAGCATAAGCAGTATGTAAGTCTGCATACAGGCTATTCCAGCTAAGGAAAGACTTGGTTTTTCATGGGATGTGTTTGTTTTTCAGAGAGAATACATGAAACTTGCAGGGAGAATATGTTGGTTTCTTTGGTTAGTGTCTCACTAAACTGTATGTTTAAATTGAAAAAAAAAAAAAAACCCTTTTAATAATGGAAGTATTAATTGTAAAAGTGAAATGTAAGCAGAGCATAAATGAGCATTCTTGGAAAAACATCTTGGTTTCTTTGGTTTCTTTTTAGTGTCTCACTAAATTGGATGTTTAAATTGAAAAAAAATACCTTTTAATAATGGAAGTATTGTAAAAGTGAAATGTAAGTAGAGTATAAATGAGCATTCTTGGAAAAGCATCTTAAAGTGTCATATTACACTCATTAGCAGTCTTTCTGTGCGCACAAATAAACACAGATATATATATATATTCATGTGGTATTTTCTGAAAGAAACAGAGGGTTTTTTTTTCCAGACATGGATACTAAAAACAGAAAAAAACATAAGGGAATCTCTTTCGCTCTGCATGGCAAAGTGATGGTGACTAGGCTTTTACACTTTGTCAATAACCTTTACAATTCAGACATAGCAAGTTAGAGATTTTAATTTTATTTTCTTTCTAAGGATTATTTGAAACCCTTCCTGGTCGGGTCCAGTGTGAAATGCTGCTGAAGGCTACAGAACAGTGTTTTAACACATTAGAAAGGGCCGAAATGCTGCTACTACTTCTGCGACGTTTCCCAGAGACTGTGGTGCAACACGGGGTAAGAGAAGAGATGCTTATAGTAACTATTCAGGATATTGTGAATGTGTTTGTTGACAGTCCTCTGAAATGTATTTTCTTTGCCTAGGGAGAGGGTGAGTCGTTTTACTCATATTTAATTGTGGCTAATAGCTCAGATTGCTGTATCTTGAGGTTACCACCAGGGAAAAATTGGGCAGAAAAAAATGGAAGCAAATAAAACAATGTTTTGTTTTGCAAACTCAAAGAATATTCCATGCTTTTTAAAAAAGCAGAATAGCAGAAAAAGAGTGTGGAAGAGTATTACAGAATATTGCTTCATCTTTTTGTCAGTAAACTCTTACTGAGAGCAAAGTGCTTTGAGGTTATGACTAGACTATAAGAAACAGCATTGTTTGTTTTGACTTGTGAAGCTACGGCTGGAGCTGTATAAATGGTGACCTACTTTATTTAAGGATAGTATAAAAATAGTTTGAAGAGTATAGAATCTTTTAGTTCTGAGACTGACTTACACTAACTTGTACTAGCATCAGGCAGAGTGCACAGTTAGTTACTACAGCCCAGATGATTAGCTGCAGCTTTAAGGCCTTGTATGTTTCAGTTGTCTGTGCATGTCTACTGATACCTTTGCATGTGTAATTTTTCTTTTGGTTGTCTTTTACTATCATCTGGCATTGCTCTTCACCTGTTACAAAGTAGGGATAGTTTGACTGAATTTAGAGACTAGCACATGCAGTTGGCATATATAGTGAGTCGCTACTCATGCATCCACTGGATTGAATTGCTGCTGAAAAGTTTCTAAAACCGCTGGTCCAGTATTTGATTTTCACCTCTGCTTACACAGGTAGGCCTTGGAGAAACATTATTAGATGCTGAAAGTATTGAAGACCAAGAATCCCCAGTGAATTGTTTTAGAAAATTATTTGGTAAGAAAATATTAATGTTCTTGTTTCTTTGTACAGCTTTTTAGTATGGCAACATTCTGTGTTCAGTAAACTACTTTCAGGCTATTAAAATCAGAAAATCACTTTGGTCAGAAGAAGCTCAGGCCACATTAGGCCCGGTGAGCTATATGGTACAAATTGGTGTTACAGCCATTCAGGTGAGGTTCTTTGTAATCCTTTGTAGTGTATGGTCAGCCAGAGATGAAGGCTCACATTGATGACTGAGAAACCTTGCTTAGGACAAATAGAACAAACCCCACAAATCTAAAGGATTTTTTGTTTGTTTTCTATTACAGTTTGTGATGTTCTTCCTCTGATAATTAACAACCCTGATGTTCGACTTCCTGCCAGCTTGTTATATAAATACCTGAATAAAGCAGCAGAATTTTATATTAACTATGTAACTAGATCTACACAGACAGAAAGCCAGTATCAAGGTAAAAATATTGTTACAAAATTAATCTTTCTTAGGCTGTATTTTAGTATTACTTAAGTGACCAAAGTCATTACTTTCATGTAATGTATCCCATAAACAAGGATTAATAGTAATAGTTTATAGTTCTTAGTTCTTTGATAACCAGATAAGAATGTCCTTAACCAGGTTGTCAGTTTTCTTGTACAAGGGTGCAGAATTGTCTGTTGGTCCTCTGATAGCCTTCTCAGTAAAGAGTGGTTACCCTGAAAGCTCCAATGTACACGTCTCCTCCTTGAAAATACATAAGTTGGTTTAATTTCTTTATGAAGACAAAAATGTGCTGGGTTTTCCTAGGTTCACAAGACTCCTCTGATATTATGTCTCCAAGCAAGCGTAGCTCTCAGAAATATGTAATAGATGGTCTCACAGAGAAATCATCACAGGTTACAGATCCTTGGGAGAAGCTATTTAAAATATTGTCTGTGGTGGGAATGAGGTGTGAATGGCAAATGGATAAAGGAAGAAGGTGAGAAATTTGTATTTTTCCAGGTATTTCTTCTCAAAGAGAATTTGGCTTTTTAATTCTTTAGAAGATGGGTTGAAGAAAGATTTTAACAGGAGGACAATTTGTGTAAAATCAGTGTAGGTTTTCTTGTAGCATTGTACAATGTAAAGCAAAAACATGGATTCTGGGAGCAATTTCAATTAGTCCCTAAACTAAATCTTTGTTGATGAAAGTTATGCGTAAGGACTGCATTATGCGTAGTACTGTGGGGTATCCTTCTCTGGGTGACTTACAAAGAGAATCATGCTAAATGTTTAGTGAAGTTTCACTGGTGTGCACTCACAGCCTCCAGTGACTTACAGCTGGGGATATCCTCAGCCAAAACATTAAGTTTTTAATGTTCACTATACATTCTTTCCTTTAGTTTCAGAGTCTCTATAAAATTCTGAATTCTTGTCTCTCTTCTTCAGAAGTTTTGGTGATATTTTACATCGAATGAAAGACCTCTGCAGATACATCAGTAACTTTGATAGTGATGCACACATTAAATATAAGAATCAAGTCGTGTATTCCACGATGCTCGTCTTCTTTAAAAATGCATTTCAGTATGTCAGCAACATCCAGCCATCGCTCTTTCAAGGTTAGTTTCTAATGTTTCAACTTTTTTAAAGAGTTCTGGTGATTTCATTGCTAATGTCTGAAAGATCTTTTCTCATTAGTCTTTCAAAACTATCATTTTACAGAGTGATATGGGTCTTAAAAATTCTCCCAAGCCTTTAGTGTTGTCAGCAGAAGTAGTTTATGACAATTGCTGTAGTGGATCAGACCAAAGATCAATTTAACTTAGCACTGTGGTTTCAGTCTTGGCAGTTAAGTTGTCTAGCAAGGAGAAAAGTAACAGAAAAATGAATTCTGTTAGGGGTGTTATGGGATACACCCCTTGGGTTGATTCCTGCTCTTTTATCAGCATAACATATTTGTTTCATTTTCTCCTTTGTTTCTTTGAAGCTTACATTTTGCTGGCTTCCTTCAGTCAAAAGATTGTACAAAAGCTTCCACAAAATAAGTGAAGATGTTTTTACATTAGAAACACACAACAGATTTATAATTGATCAAATAAAAACTAAATAGGAAGAGATTTCCTGAAATTCACAGGATTCCAAGTTTGCTGTCTTTGTCTAGTATTAGTATGATCTTTAAGGTGTGCTTTGCACCTTAATCCTAATTTGTAATTAATTTGTAAATTGAACATTTAAAGTATGAATGTGATATGTGCTTTTTCCTGTCCACTTAAATCTGCATTTGGGGCATATCAGATTGCATGGAACACCTTGGATTGCTTCAGGGATTTACTGGGTTTTTCAGGGATGGCCCAGAAGCTGAGGGAAGTTCTTTAACCTTCAGTTTGTTTAAAACTTACTGAAATAGCATCACAAAAAAGAATTTTCAACTCTTAATAGTGTGCATTTCCTGCCTCTTCATTCACTGTTAGGGAATCCCTTGCAATAATAACAATTGTCACCATAGGTAATTAGTACTTATTAACACTACAGTTACTGATTCATGATAAAATTGTGTTGTCTTGTGTTCATAAGTTTCATTGCAATTTCCTGTGTGGAGCAAATAATCATTTGAGTAATTAAACACTCAGTGCAAATGATGGGTTTTAAACAACTTTCTGTAAAGTTGGGTAATCAGTTGAATGGTGTCAAGGTAGCTAAGCTCAGAAGACAACACGGTGACTTGTATGCAAAGAACATGCAGTCACAGGAACTGAGCTGGGGTTTTTTGTTTTGTTCAGAGGAAAGAAGAGTTATGGTGGGGCACTGGCATACTTTGACTGTTCATATAGTTTTAGCTGCTTGATTCTGACTTGAGGAAGAAAGGAAGTAAAGCACTGGTGAAAATGCTACTTTAGAAGTTGTACAACTGAGTGTGTTAAAGCTCATGTTTTCAGACTGAACTGCTACAAAGAAAATGCATACTGAGACAGCAGAGTGTAGTCCCTTCAGTGCAGCATTTCTGGTACCCTCTGTGATTTTCTGACATCAGGAAAATATTTCCAAGGCATCTTTGACTTATTTCTACTTTAGCACTGAAGTCCACTAGTATTCAGTGCCTCTCATATACTTCCTATCATTAGGGCTTTTCCTCTCTCTCTTTGGAGGACTCACTTTGGGAATATAGAATCCTATGTATTTTGGAAGTGTAGAGGTGGGGGAAAAAGCTGTATCCTCCTTAATTCTGATCTGATCTTTGATCTGTGACTTTCTTTTCATGTGCATGGACTTGGAAAGAAACCTCTGGAGAGAAAATTTTTCATTGCATTTTCTCCTGCATAATTCATGTCTGCTTCACTGGAGACTTGAGAAATGAATGAGGCAATTCACATCTCATAACTTTCATGCTGCCTGCAGGCTTGGCAGGAGTCACAGTTTGGGCTGATGCTTCTAGGGTGTTATTTATAACACTGTGCTAGAAATCAATTATAAACTCTGTAAGCTTAGATTCTAGAGCTTGGTTTGACACAAAACCACAGCATTGCTCTTTGTATGGCTTTGTAACTTTTAGTAATATAAGAGGAGGCTTGCAGCCCAAGTCAAGGCTGAGATTAAGTATGGTTTTGGTTTAGGATTGAAGGTTTTGGAATAAAGACTACAGTGCTCTTGACTGCTACTGAGAAACAGACATTTTTTTGGAAAGCAATGCAGTTAGTATTCATTCAAACTAGTATGAGTGAAAGAAAAACACACTCTTTTCTTCTCAGGTGTTACAAGAGGCAGCTCTTGAGATTCTAGTGATAAAACTCTTCCAGCATCCTAGCTGTGGTACTTTCTTATGTGTTTCTCATGCACGCTATTTTCTACATTATGACTTGACTCTATTTTCAGTTCACACAGGTTAGATTCCAACACAGCAGACTACATGGTGGCACAGGAGAGGTGATTTAAATATGTTGTAACGTTTGTGTAAGGGACATTTCACTGGTGGTATTTAGTTTGAAACAAGTCAGAAGACAGAATATTATTTGCTAAGCATGCCAGGTTGATGATTTCTTTTAAAAAAATTCTGTTATAGTGGGCTTCTTACATGTTACTTTTGGGTAGATGGAAAAAGCTCAACATAGGTTCTTTTCTGTCAAGAGATTAAATGAATTGCCCTTATACTAAGATCTGAATTTTTTTTTTTTTGCAGTTATGAATGAGGCTTTAGCCTCATATCTTTCTACAAATAATAGAAATGCATATACTGAAAATACTTGTCTGCACTACTGTCTTGTCTAGTGGGAATTTCAAAAAGGGAAAACAGATCAACTGGATTTCCCCTTTCCTTTATATTTCTCTTTGTCTGAGCTTCGCACATATATATGGAACTTGATTATGCAAAAGCAGAAAATGTTTTCAGAAGGAAAGCCCTCTCAATAGTGGCCATGTACCCGTGTTGTTTGAGATTAAGAAGTGTTGTCACTATTTTTATATCTAATGAAACTTAAGCACTGAGATCTGAAATTACAGGTAGCAGATCCCACTGGATGTTCTGTGACACCAGTGGAAGTAGAAATTAAGCCTTTTTTGCTTTGAAATGAGGCTTCTCTATGGGCTTTGGGGAGTGATGATGGGCTCTGGCAGTCGACTAAAGGTTTAATTCTTTACACTGAAATTAGTGGTGACAAAGCTGACACTGAACAATACTCAGGGAGACCTTGTGATAAAATATTCTCACTTCTTTGGGGCACTGGTACCTGTCAGCTTATTGCTTTGGTTTCTCGTGTGAGTGTTTTGAGACCGTTGCTTTGCTTTGCCATGTTTGTGGCTGTTAACTTCAAAGCCATTTGTTCTGTTGTACTTTCATAAAAGCAAGTAGTGCTTGATAAGAGAATACCTTCTGCCTGAGTGTATCTTGTGCCTACTCTGTTGGAAAGAAAACGATTCAAAGATATTTTGAAGCTCCCAAGCAAATTCTTGTGGTGTCTGGTAAATGTATTCTGGCCTTTACTGTAAGGCTGCTTTGTGAAAACCGTAGCTTTCCAAGCATAGTTTAAGCTTATGCAACTTAAATGAACCAATTTCAGATCATTTTCTTTTGCATTGCAGTCACTATTTGTGAAGGAAACAAAACCAGCTTGATGTAGGGATGAGATCTTTCAGATCAGTTTAGAGCCATCTTGAATTAATTTATCTTTAAATCCAGGTCCAAATGCTCCAAACCAAACCCCACTGGTTCTTCTTGAGGATGTGACCAACATCTATGGTGATACAGATATTGATCGTAACAAACACATACACAAAAAGAGGAAACTTGCCGAGGGAAGAGAAAAAACAATGGTAACTTTTCCAAACTTCTTTGTTAGTAACAAGAATGGCACAGGTACTGGAATTGAGCCAAAAGTCATTTTAATACAGATGTAATAGATGTATTTTTAGAGCTATCCTGGAGTAGCTGTTCGTGACCACAATTTGCAAGCAGATTTTTTTGGTTAAAGCCAGCAAGAATTAAATAATTTTCTGTAGCAGTTGCTGGAGACGTATGCATGCTGATGTGAATGTTTTAACTTGAAGGAGTTCAGCAGAAACTGCAGAAGCTGTTAGAAACGGTAGCTATAGCAGTCAAGTGTTCTACAGCTAAACCTCCAAATTAATTGACTTTTTGTGATTGGAACTGTGAATACAACTATTTCTTTAGTAGTAGGAACACACAGTTTTATAGAATTCCTCTGCTGGTGGAAGTACGCAGAAGTACATGAATTACATTTTTTTTGCATGATGCCACTTTAGACTTAAACTAGGTGATAAAGCATGATGTATGTACATACTCCTAATGGATAATCCGGCTGAAGCTCAGTGGCAGTACACTGCATTTAACAGAATGAATTCTTTTGGGATATTATTTATCACACTATACCACTGAGTTTCTTGGTAGAAAATCAATTGTAATATTAAAACAAGCTAAGCAAAAAGTCACATAACAGCACTTAAACTAGGACCTTGGCATCTCTAGTACAAAATTGTTTTCTTGTGTTCAGTGGAACTTCTGTGACTTTTAGAGTCCTTTGAAATAAATGTAAGTTAAATTAATCTCTGTTTTAAACTGATGCTTAAGCAGAGCTCAGATGATGAGGATCCTTCTGGGAAGGCACGAAGTCGACATATTACAGTAAACAAGGCAGATCTTGCAAACTCTGTTGAAGTGTTAGAGAGCTTTAAACTGGCAAGAGAGAGCTGGGAGCTGCTCTATTCTCTGGAATCACTCGACAAAGGTAAGGCTAACTGGAGGCAGGGCTGCATTTAGGCTTCATTGCTGTGCATAGATGTAGTTTTACTGTTGTTACAATATAATTCCTGTCATTGTGAATCCTTAAAATTGAATTTCCTTTGGGCCCTGAGTATTTTTAATTGAAGTTCTAATAAGAAGCTTTATCAGTTGTGGCATTTCTGAATATTTTGTTCTTAGATTTAGTTAGGTTTTTCATGCATCTTTGCTTATTCACACCCACTTCTCTTGGAAGAAGCCATTACTGAAGGAGCAGTTGGTTAATAGTGCTGCTGTCTCAGTGAGGATGTGCTCCTAGTGGCTACTTTAGTTGATACTGAAGATGTGTCTTTAACGTGTCTCTCCCTTTCGATAATATCTGGTGTGATAATCTTGAGAGCAAGTTTCTTTTCTAAAATGCAGGCAAATAGTACCTCCTAGCTGCTTTTAGATTTGTTGGACACTAAATCAAAGTATGATTGTATAGGAAGAGCATATCCTGTATTCAAGAGATTTCACACTCTTATGGTTTTGTTTGGTTAGGGGTTTGGTTTGATTTGGGGTTTTTTTATTATTAAATTCAGCTATTTTTTTCTTCTAGATAAGTGATTTTTAACCCAAAGCCATGAAATGCTTCATTTTCTCTTCTAATTTTTCCTCTCTGACCACTTATGCAGAGTTCACCAGAATATGTTTGGCATGGAAGACAGACAGCTGGCTTTGGTTAAGGATCTTTCTTACAGACATGATCATCTATCAGGTAAAAAAAAATGTAGAAACTAGTGAAAGTCACACCATTACGTTGCTCCTCCTTCTTCTGCTTTAAGCATTTACTGATTTTATCCTTTAAAGCATGACCCTTCTGGGGATGGAACCATACCTTTCTTACCACAGCTCAGGATATTCCTGTCCCAATAGCTGTTTGTTGAGTTTTGGCATATGGAAAAGACCTCTGTGATGGTGTTTTGACCAGTAGATATGTATAGTGTTATATATATAATGTTATGGAAGGAAAGTGCGTTTTATTCATCTGACATGCATTATATTGGAACACAGTCGGAGAAAAATTTTCAAGCAGCAGAAGATTTTAACATGTCTTAGTTAAAATTTATCAATCTTCTCAGAAATCAGGGTGATTGTGCTCATTCCAGATACCATCTATAGAACAAAGCTTGTTTGTTTTTTCTCTTGGGGGGTCTTTTATTTTGCCTGTACTTGTACCTGAAAAGGAGCTATCTTAAGCTTTATTCCTCTAAATAAAGCAATGATTAACCCTGAAGAGCACAATTATTTGTTTCAGTTACAAATGTGATTTCTAAGCAGGCTTTTTAAAGCAGAATTGTTTGTCTTCTCACTGCCTTGCAAGTAATCGATCTACACCCATCAATGGAGAGTGTTCTAGATCAAAATTCTGAAGCCCTGTTATTTGGACACACTATGTTTTGGAAGCTTTCTATAAGGGTGTATATCCAGTGTATACAGAAGATCCTAACACTGTCCTTTTGTATCTTCTTTTTAAAGGGGCAGTACAAGAAAGCAATTAGCAGCCTACATCACTTAGCAGCTCTTCAGGGCTCTCATTCTCCACAGCAAATTACAGGTCAAGGATCACTAGAAAATCAGAGAGCACTAATCCAGTTAGCAACATGCCATTTTGCCCTTGGAGAATATCGGGTAAGTACAGCATCCTACACACTGGTCGTTCATCATCTGGCCCAGTGATTCCCATTTGTCTTCTTCCTTTGAAATTTCCCATTAGCTTGCTTTCAACAGGATATCAAACATAGTGAAAAATCCATGCCTCATAAAGAGAAGAATTGCACTTCCTGGCACATAACTGTCCAGTAGCATCTCTCATAGGTAGTATGGTAGTTACGATTTTTGGGGTTCAGTTACGATTTTCCATATCTACAGGTGTTTGAGTTGTCCATAAAAGTAACCTTAAATTTGAAGTCCTTACCTTTACTGAAACAGTGTCAGATACTGAGGGGAAAACTTTTAGGCTTCATGTGGCAGGAGAAAGAAAAGGTTTATAGAAAAGAAAATACTGTGAACATCTTAGGAATTAGTAATCAGCTGACAGTATAAGAGACTCTAGAACAATATTGTCAGGGCTGACTTCTGAACTTCCTTTACCTTTGCAATACATACTTTGTGGTTTTAATATTACGGAAGTGCATGGTGGTCTTAGGTCAGTCAGTGTCAGCACTTATAATAAAGGCTGTGTCTCTTAGGATCTGCCTTCATGCTTGTACTACTGAGCAAGTCTTTCTGTCCCTTCCAGTTTACTATGTTTACTGGAAATGTGATAATAACCCCACAGATCTCTTAGTGTCTCTAAGAAACAGCATTAAAAATTCATTGCTTTTCTGTCATGCTGTCAGATTGCCATTTTCCTTTCTATTTTTACTACGGACAGAACAAGCTTTTAAAAGCTATTCTAAGAATTCATTTGAAAACTCAATCCTTTGAAGTAAAATAGTTTCTTATTGCAGTTGTACTGATCTTAAACTCTTGAAATGAAGAATGCCAATACATATTTTGTTCACAATTCAAATGACTTGGGCAAGCTCTCGGAGATTGTTTAATGAGAGCTACATGATTCTGCTCAGCCAAACTAAGTTATGCATTAAGTCCACTCAAGTTCTAGCAGAGTATTTTGTGATGATTTTTAATCTTGCTTATCTGAAATTTTTAATCATATATGAATTTGAAGAACTTCGGTTAGACTTAGCATTATCCTGTCCCTGTTCTTTTTATAGCAAACGTGTGAAAAAGTGCTTGACCTCATGTGCTGTATTTCACTTCCAATACAAGAAGGAGGTAGAGTACAAGAGGAGCAACCTAAAGTCAAGTCTAAATTCAGGAAAGGTATGGAATGGCTACTAACCTAAACTTAGTGTAGGTTCAATTTTAGTTTGTGTTTTCATTGAGTATATAGTTCTTCTGTTTCTGGATCACAAAAAAAGGAGGAAGTTCTTTATCTCCTCTCGATTTTGTGAGTGGTTTTCCTGCTGGTACCTATTAAAGTATATTGGTGACAAATTCCTACCACAGGAAAAGAGAAATGAAAAAAAAAAATCAAAATGTGTAAATTCATGTTTTGAATAATTCATAATATACCTGTAAAGTTTTTCTCTGTACCTGAGATTGGGCAATAGTAGATTTCTTTTGCTCCATTCTAATTTCTTTAGCAGTCTCATGATGATTTAAGTTTGAAAGAAGTGTATGATAAACTGTTCTGTTGCAGGGTCTGATTTGAAGCTTTGGCCGTGTACCAGTAGAGCGATCATGCCTTACTGCCTTCATCTATTGTTAGCTTGTTTCAAGGTAAGCTATAAAGTTTCAAATTCTGTGCTGTCTCTAAGACCTAGTTTATGTATCTGGAATCTGGAAACTGCATGGCCTTATTATCGCAATGGTGTGATGAGGTGTGAAAGGCTGTGCTTCAAGTGCTTCTCACCTATGTGAGAAGCTCTTTTTTTTTGCAGGGGAGGGAATGTTGGTGAAGGAGGGTTTGTTCTCTTTTTTTCCTCTTATATTTGTTTTAGTTCTGGGCAGGGAGATAGAATTAATCTCAAGATATTTTTGTCTATATTCAGACTTCCCTTATAGGTCAGTGGAGAGAATATGGTATTCCCTGCCTGAAAATAGGCTGGAAATGTCCAACCTATTTTAAATGTATATATTAAGGCAGAATGAAATACAGTCCTGGAAGACTTCGTGTTCAAGGCCAGGTTGGACATAGCCTTGGGTAATGTGGTTTAGTGTGAGGTGTCCCTGCCCATGGCAGGGGGATTGGACCTAGATGATCTTAAGGTCCTTTCCAACCCTAACTATTCTATGATTCTTTTTGCACAGATGTAGGTGAGATGAATCCTGTACATTTCTAAAAGTAACATGTGTTTCATGATTGTCTCTATGCCCATTTTTTCCTGAAGCTCAGAGCTTTCACAGACAGCAGAGATGATATGGCGCTGGGCCATGTAGTTGTTCTGCTTCAGCATGAGTGGCCAAGGGGTGAGAACTTGTTCCTGAAAGCCATTAACAAAATCTGCCAACAAGGAAACTTCCAGTATGAGAATTTTTTCAACTATGTCACGAGTATCCTTTCTGTAACCAAGAATGTCTTTCACAACCAAAACCATGTGCTGGGGTGTCGAAAAAGCCATTAGATAGTTTCAGCAACAGTTCTCTCCCTGAATCGTATTCTGTGTTTATTTCCATACCATGTAAGCCTCTTGTAACAGGTAATAGTGCACAACGGACTGTAAATGTGTCACCTGTTCTGGCAACTGAGGGTACCTTAATTACATTGCAGTTGCACTTTCATTCAGAAAAACAGCAGCAGCTCAGGCTGCCCCTGCAAGTGATGGCAGTCTTTTCAGTACAATCTGTAGGGTATTGTACTACAAGGTTGTTACTGGAAACGATAAAGTGGTAGCTATGCTTCAAAGAGTTGGATGGTTTTGACTGTTGTTCCTGAAATGCTTTGTGTGGGTAAAATAATGAGCTATGTCAAAGTTCATGCAAAGCGTGTCTCATTTCTGTACTCAGGTATCTGACCTATGCTTGGATCAGCATGCATATACAGACAGTTTAATGTTTAGCCTAAATAAACATGGGGACATGGTCCCTGGGAAGCAAGGGTCTAACTCCTATCTGAGACAACTAAAAAAAACCTCTGGTGTTAAAGGAGGGGAAAATCAAAAAATAAGAAAACCTATATAAAGGTACCAAAATAGAAAACTAAAAAGTGTGGTATATGCCACTGTGGCAGCATTTCCTTCAATTCCAGCTTCAGTTTGCACAGCTTTGATAACCTGCTATGCAGGCAAAGTGAGTAAAAACAACCAGGGAATTTGGAGAGAGAAGTCCAGAGGAGGGCCATGAGGGATGATCAGGGGACTGGAGCACCTCCTGTATGAAGACAGGCTGAGAAAGTTGGGGCTGTTCAGCCTGGAGAAGA
>JANRGW010038784.1:11440-30770 GCA_024733675.1 Psilopsiagon aymara | reverse complement strand
AAGGGGTAACGGGTTCAAACTTAAACAGGGGAAGTTTAGATTGGATATGAGGAAGAAGTTCTTTACTGTAAGGGTGAGGAGGCACTGGAATGGGTGGCGCCATCCCTGGCAGCGTTCAGGGACAGGTTGGACAGAGCCTTGGGTGCCATGGTTTAGTGTGAGGTGTCCCTGCCCATGTCAGGGTGTTGGAACTGGATGATCTTCAGGTCTTTTTCAACCCTAACTATTCTATGGTTCTATGATTACCTGTGTCTGACTGTACATCTGAAGAAATGAAGAAAGAAAAGAAATTGACTGATGTATGTGTTTTGCTCTTTAAAAAGCCATTTCTCATGAATTTGAGGAGGATTAAGAGTATGTCTTGATCTTTTTTCTCACTTTTAAGAGCAAGGTACTTCAATAGCTGTTCATTTTGACTGTCCTTTCAGCAGTGTGGCTTCAGGTGTGAGAGATAAGAAAGAATGTTCTCTATTATTTTGTCCCTACTCAGATCCTTAACATTTTCTTCAGATATTGATATGTTGGAGGAATTTGCTTATTTAAGAACACAGGAAGGAGGGAAAATTCATCTGGAACTGCTACCAAATCAAGCAATGTTAATCAAGTAAGTATAAAAAAGCATTTACTGTTTTCTTTGGGGTGGAAAAAATGGGAGTATGGTTGTTGGTTGTTTGGTGGTTGTTGGCTGTCTTTGTTTTCATGTAATCTTCTGGATAGTAGGTTTGTCATGTCCTTGAGCTTAAAATTAAGGAATCATGTAAGGAGTTCAGACAAGGCAGTGAGCTTCTTTCTATGACTCTCCTGCTGACTTGTGAGTTTTTTTGTTGGTTTTTTTTTTTTTGGTCTTCAACTTTAAACTCCTACTTTTACAAAATTTTATTTCCAAGTATGGCATTTGCTTTAGAATAATTGATATTAAAGTGATTACAGTATTGCTCTTTCAGTCAGGCTCTTGTACTTTGCAGGAATTCTTTAAATAGTCAGGTCTGAGTGCAAGGTGTTGTTGCTAATTGTGCTGAAGGGTAATGCTAATCAGAAAGCACTATTTGTTGTAAACAAAGTTCTAAAAGACCACAATGATTAAAAACTTAGGTATAAAGGATAAATTAAATTACAGTCCAGGTAAACTCCACTAACCTCCATGTCAGAACTAGCAGGTCATCTCTTGCTATGTACTGAGCAAGTTTATTTGTCTTAGCTTCTTACGAGATGCTGAAGAAATTAATAATTTAGATTAACTTCCTAGGTGTTCTTAGTTTTGAGTCAAGACTGAACAAGTATCTGCTGCAGGGTTTTAGTGGCAGAATGTTTTGGAACATTCTGGTTATTTATTAGAACTTGTGGTATTTTGCTTTATAAGAGGGGGAGTGCTAAAGTTTGTTGAAATTCCACTTTGGATATAGTATTCTGGCTATTCATTAACTAGAAATGGGCTAAAAGTTTCCAAAAAATGGGATCCTAACATGAGACAACTGGATCCTAATTTAGACTAGTAAGTAGATTTTCCAGAGTTCCAGGTAACCAATGGAGAAATGGGATACTAGATGTAATTAAGGAAGAGAAAAGGAAAAGAAGAAATGCAGATGCTTATTTATGTGACAGAGAATTTTCTCGTCCATACTCTAGATTTTCAGTCTCTTATCCTCACTGCATGTAACCAGCTGCATGAAAACAAGAATCAGGGTATGCTGTACTATGTATGATGCTAATAAGCTTTGTCAGCAAGAGGGCTTAGCGCCCACGACTGCGTCTGATAACTTCTTAGCTGCTATCTCAAGTTAGTTGCAGTAGTTCAGTGCTGTTTCTTTGAGTCATGGGTTTTATTTTGATTTGTGTGGTAGCTGTTACTTACAGTTGAAACCCCACCAGTCAGGAAGTATGCAGCGAGCAGCATCTCTAGGAAGACAGAAATCTCTCTTTGACCTCCTTTTGACCAGTGTTATTTCCTGAATTAGGGAAATGCTTGTAGGAGAGAAGTCCATTTCCATTGCTTATTGAATGAAAAATGGTTAAATATAGCATCCAGCTGGAAGAGCCCTGTACAGTGTCTTTTGTGCAGCTGAGATGTGTAGGACAGGAACCACTTCATCATTCAGCTGATAGGAGGGAGAGTTTGGGGTGTAGTCCACTTCTTGGAGATGCCATCTACTCCCCTAGTACCCTGGGTAGATTTTTAGCTGGATGGCTGTGCGGCTCAGGATGCTGTCACCCAGACGTATTGGCCTCAGGAGCACTGAGGCCTCCCCACACTACGATTTTAGATAAGTTTGGTGGCACAGTTGCTTCTTGGAACAGTGGTTAGTAGGCTGAAAATCTGATGTTTCAAAACTGTCACCAGTTCTGGTTGTGTGAGCTGCTGCACCAACCTCCCAATAATGAGCAGAGGCAGCTCAGATACTGTGCAGTCACAAACAGGAAGACTCAGTCTGAAGTTTGCCACAGCAGTGCAAAGACAAAGCAATTTCTCCTTTGCCTAATCTTCCCTCAGCATTAATGTACATGGCAATCCTGCATCTTCATTGATGAAAAATGTATTCCAGATATTACATGTTTTTTATAAGGCTAGCTTCTTGCTTTATGACTTATAGGACATTTTCTCCCCAGGTGAATTTCACATTCTTCTTCTAGTACTTTTCCTCAGTGCCTACAGTTTATAGGAAATTATATACATTTTTGTGAACCCAGGAGGGCTAACTGCAAGGAGGTTTTCAAAAGCTGAAGCAAGATCTTTGTAGCCTGGAGGCTTGCAAACAAGTCCTGCAAAATATATATGCAGCTTGTAGAAACTCCCTTTGCTTGTATCCACTGTAAGAACATGAAGGTCCATGGTTTTGGTTTTAACTGGTGATACAGCCAGTTCGTTCTGTTTGCAGCATCAGCAAGACTTGATGGTGAGCTCTGAATTCAGCCGGAGTGCTTTGGAACTCCATTCTAGACAAGCCAAGTTTCATAGTTCTGCCATGTCAGTGGTGGCAGTGAGGTAAAAGAGGAGAACAACATGCAAGCAATGAGGGTTTAATACTGTGCTCCTCTTTTTATTAAATCTTACTCTAATTAGTCTAATCTTAACCTAGTGAACTACGTAAACATGACGTGAAAGCTGAGTGTTCTGCCTCTACTCGCATGCCCGTCACATCTCCTCCTTTGGGGACAGCAGAGGAAAAGCTCAGTGGGTTTGAAGGAAAACAAAGGATGTTCAAAGTTTACTTTTTATTCTGATGGGGCACTTGGGTATGCTTAGTTCTGACTGTAGACCTTGCAAACTGGAATGATGGCACAGTTGTGCAGAATCCCTTTTGCAAACATCTGCCGCTCTGGGACCAATAACATCTTGCTGTTTCTTCACATTTTCTGTTCCCTGTGCCCATTTCTGCAAGCACTGGGCTTATTCATGCCAAGAACTCATGAAAAAGTACCTCATTTGATTGAATAATTCTTGTGAATATTTTGAGATTATTGTAGACTGGTTTTTGTACTATGAAAATGTCTTTACTTGACATTTATAAGCTTAGCTCTCCAGCTGTATACATTAATAAATTACAGATAGTAACCCAAATGCCCACCTGTGAGATTGGACAGTAGGCCCCTAAGTCAGTATTATAGACATAAGTGCAAGTCCTGCTTCTCTGCTCCCTTCTTAGCATTTGTGGGATTGCCTGATAAGACTTAGGTTAAGAAACTAGGCCTGTTCTGTATATACTGATTTGTTTCTCCTTCAGTGGGGCACTGGGTTTGCTCTAGGCTGGACATAAGAAGTTATTTTCTTGTTACACACAGCACACAGAGACAAGGACCGAACTGTGAAATTCAGTCCTTGAACATGCTGGAAGACAAACTGTTTCAGCTGAGACACCTTTTGGTGGCTAATTCCTGTGGCCCTGGTGATAAATAGGAGGTTGTTCAGAATAGGTGTTTGTGCTCTGACATTGTGCCATCCTCTAACAGCCA
The DNA here is from genome assembly GCA_024733675.1 of Psilopsiagon aymara. NCBI lineage: Eukaryota > Metazoa > Chordata > Aves > Psittaciformes > Psittacidae > Psilopsiagon > Psilopsiagon aymara. The sequence continues at coordinate 26,822 of JANRGW010038784.1, read as the reverse complement.
GTTTTGTATGTAGTTTGAATTAGAAAAGGTGAAAAAGGGCATCTGTAAGCTAATGAAAAGATAGTTAGGCAACCTGTAACAGTCATGTATTCAACTTGGCCGATAACTGCTGTGCGTTCACTCAGCTTGGGCTCAGCAGCAAATCCCTTCACTCCAAGTCATGGGCTCTCCTGGTTCACTGCCATGCTCTTGCCAGCTCTGCAGGGAAGCTGTGGTATCCCTAGTGCTCCTCTGATTAAATCTTCTCTGACTGACATGCCTCCTGGGAAAAGCTGGCACAGTTCATCAGTGTACAACTGTGAATTGGTTTTGCACCTACCACTGTCCTTTCTCCCAGTGTAACTGTCCAAAAGTATGGGTATATGTTTAGACCACAGCTGCAGAACAGCCTTGCAATGAAATCCGGGGGTACTTGCATGCTTGGTGCTATTAGGGTCCTGCACCCCGTCGGCTGCCTGGTGGTCACTGCTGTGTGGTCTCACCCCAGTTCTTTGTTGCCCCTTTTTCTGGAGTTGTTGTGCACCGGAGGGGGAGTTTGTGTGTGGATGTTTGAATGCTGCTGTTTGCTGTTTCTTAAAGGACTTCTAGCCCTCCCATGGGGTTACTGCAGCAGGAATTCATACCTGTGCTACAGCCCAGCATACAGACTGCTGACAGGTACCAAGTGGAAAAACCCCGCTCATAATGTGCTGTGTTTTGTCAACATGTTTTACTGCCCATGGTTTTCAGCAATTTGTTACTCAGTATTTCTCTTTTATTTTTTTCTCCATTTGTACCTACATTGCCTGGCAAGCCATGTTGTTCTATGATAACATTTATTTTTCTTTTTCCCATAAGTTGCCAGTATCTGTGTTCTCTCAATCTTATAATCACTGTTGAATTTAAACACAAATGTAGAAATTTTCCAACATGATACCAATCCTCAGTCACGTATTAGCAAGAGTATAACCCTTTCTTTCCAAGATACTGGTTACTGAATCAGTTCGTAGCTACTTTTATTCATTTAAGTTGTTCTGAACTCTGTTTTGCAGCTGTTACATGACACACATCTTCCGAAGTGCTGCTGGCTTGCTCAGTGGCTGTAGGTTGGATATTCTCCTTTAGGCTGTAACTGACCGTAGCAGTCGGCTGCCAGCAATGTTTTAAGACAAGCAGAGATGGAAAAAGGGCTTACCCCGTAACCTCTGAATAGGCTGGAGTATTTTCAGTGCAGTTTTGCTTCCCTCAGGATAGCTCATCAATGAATTGCCCGGTATGCTCCAGGTTTGCCTCTTCTTTGCATACTCCACATTACAGAGGTCACTACTGTTTTGGCAGAGAAGTCTCTTCTCAAATGCTGGATGTGCTGATTTAAATGAAGGTGGGGTGGTGTTGGGAAGGCAGTTCCCAGACTTTTCCTTTTCTTGTTTCCAGCATCTCTAGCTTGGCATGGCTGCCCTCACCCTTCAGTTTATACTTCCTTTCTGTCTTTCGGTGGGCTTGCTGGGTTCACTACAGCTCTTCTCTTCTTAGCCATGACTCGGGACTTGTCTCAACATCAGCATTATGCATTTCTCTCTAAGTTATGTTGCTCCTCTAGCAGCACTAGGCTTTCAGTTCAGGGCATATCTTTTGCTTCCCTTCCCAAGCATGGCTTGCAGGTAGATGGTACAAAGTTCTGCACAGTGCAGGTGAATTGTAGTGCTTTGGCACTGCAGAACATTGTTTTAAGGGCAGGACCAAGGATTGAGTGCTACAGGCGAGGATGAGGACAAAGAACTGTTGAGAAGAACAGCATTTAGCAGGGCATTATCCCAAGTTTCCCCAGCCAGCATCACTTTAGCTTGCTCAGTAGCTGGGCCTTTGTTCTGCTTGAGAACAAATCCTGAACTTCTGCTCAGAATACATGTAATCCCTGGCTGGTGTCTAGTATCTCCACAATAGCTGGCTCCTACTGACAGAGACTCACAGCCTGGCTTGATCTGAGCTTTTTGTTGGCCTGTGAAGCTTTCACTGCACCTTTCATGAATCAGAGTTGTAAGGGCCCTCAGGATAATATAGCTCCTTCCTGCACTTTCCTCTTGGTACAAGATACCCTCTGCTCTTCATTGTGCTCTTCATTGCCACCTCTGTCCCCTTCTTCCACAGAAAGCAGGTTCATCTTTTCACTCTTCTTTCAACCCCAACCATTTCTAGAAGTGATTACAAGGAGGAAGTAGCCTGGGCAGCAAAGGTAGAAGATAAAAAAATAACCCACCGCCTTTCTCCAAGCAAGAACACACTGTACATAACTGGGTTAAGAGGCTGGATTTTCCTGTTAGCCAGAACAGCAACATTTTTTTCCCCGCAACAGTCATTATCGAAGTAGTGTGAGTACAAACTTCTATGGAACTTGTAACTGTTGAAAGATTTGCAACTTATTAAACACATTTTCTTAAGAAATAGCACAGCACAGGCTATTTGGCTCTCCATATATAAATTCAGGTATGGACAGTAGATATATAGTAAGTGACATGCAGCACCTTTTAAATTACTGTAATACACCAAATAACCATCACCTGATTTTGTCTGTCTTTCTCTCCTTTATGGCTTAAGGCATCACACAGTTACCCGTGGTATAACTAAAGGCGTGAAGGAAGATTTTCGCCTGGCCATGGAGCGCCAGGTCTCGCGCTGTGGGGAAAATCTCATGGTGGTCTTGCATAGGTTCTGCATTAATGAGAAAATACTGCTGCTGCAGACTCTCGCTTGAATGGACTGGATCGTGATGAAGTGCCTCTTACAGAGAGAGGGGAAGGCTCTTCAGTGTATGCACAGCATTTTGGCAGTGAAAAATCGCTTGTCCAGGGAGTCAAAGAAGTTCCCTATGAGGTACAGGTTCTGCAATACACAAACACTACTCAGTGTTTGCTACCACTTCATTTTCTTACGTGGGTGTATCAAACTTTTTAAATAAAACTTTATTTTAAGAAGTCTTCTGTAATGTCCCATTTGTGGATTTTGTTCTTGGTTTTGGGGTGGGTTTTTTTACAAAGTGTTATATTAAGGTGTATGTCAGTTCTTTCTGTCTTTACTACATACACAGAGAACATAGCAGGGCATTTCAGGCTTTTTATTAGCACTGGTGTGGAAATTCTGAGTTTCAAAAAAACCTTATCATACACTGAATTGGTCTGCTATCTGTTCCTTTTTTGGCTGAATTCTACCTGTACTGCTGGTTTTCAGATTCCATTTATAAAGAGGATGGCTTTCCTCATACTTTGGTAACACCCCAAATGATGATACAGGTTGATAGGAACTGGCCTCTCTGCACTCTTCAAGTGCAGCATGTGAAACTTGGACCTCATCCATGCTAGAGGTGTGTAACACAGTCGCTCAGACCATGCATGGATGGGCTGCCAAACCGGTAGCAGCAGCATGCTGATTAATAAGCCAGTAGAAGAGATCTTTGGCAGCGCCTTCAGCAGGATCCTTAACCTAAGGCTTTGATCCAGGACCAGACTGGAAGAAGACAATGAGGAATGCTTAGCTGAGTCACCACTTTCCACAGCACGCTGTAGCACAGAGATACCCCTGCGCACTCCCGGTCTGCCCACTGCAGGGCTGAGGATGCTGCCAGTGTTACAGAATCAAAAAGATAGGAAAGTTAAATGTGAGGTGGTAACTGGCATGGCACAGGCATGTGGTGGGTGAAAAGGGTACATACAAACCCTTGACCATAGTTAGGGGGTGGCTTGTTAGACACAATTGCTGCCATGGTGTCATTCTGTAGTTACCACCCAGATCCCTTGCTGTTCCCTTTGTAAGCACCATCAGGCTGTCCTTGACTGCCCAACTGCTGCAACATACTCAGTTTCTCTAGGTGAAGGAGGGAGATCAGTAAAATATTTACAAAGTAAAGAAAACAAAGAGCAACCGCAGCAAACTAATGAGGTTTTGCTAAACAGGAAAACATTGTCCCTTAAGTCACAAAAAAATCTTGATGACAACGTCCATGGCACTGTAAACTTGAACTAGAATCCCTTTTTAGTAATGCAGGGTAGCGTGAGTGGCAGTGTTTCAGGCTAACCCACCTCATACACTTGCCTCATCAGAACCTAGGCTTGCCACACCTTGGTCACCTCTATCAGATTTTCCAGAATATCCTTCTCCTATAAAGTACATAGGATATTATGACCCAAAGCGTTGTGGCAGTGAGGTTCTGAGTCAGATGCTCTGCATGGGATTGACTGTCTTGCATCTTCCACTTAAAAGGGAAATAGTTTTCAAATACTTCGTGTCCAATGTAGACCAGGATTGAGTTCATTCCTGAAAGTAAGCACAGGTCATACCATCTGAAAGAGCAGGCATGAGCTTGCTTCAGAGTAAGCAGGCAGAGGCATGCCAGGCTTATGAAACAGAGTGCCAATGAGGCAGTAACAGCTGATGTTAGTTGCCCCAAAGATGCTACACGTCTTTTCAAAGACAGCCTGAGGGGCTCTCTGCCCCAAAACATTTACTGACAAGAAATACATCCTGTATGCTGAACACAAAATACAACCAAATCAGTATCCTGCAATTCCACTGATGAGAATAATCACAGTTACTATTGTCTTCAGGGTGGCAAACTGCCAACTTATTTGGTCAGATCTATTGCCTTTACAAACAAATGCTGACTGCCCTTCAAAGCTCAGAGTTTTCTGGTAGGAGATGCAATACCATGCTGTCACCCTACCCATATCTCTGACCAGACACCAGAGCTGCTGAAAGGTTCTCTCTGCTGTGGGCATGCATTCTGTACTCAGATGTTTGTCAAGAGCCCAGTGTGGTTAAAATCACAATGGGATGCTTTGGGAGACATGCTTATCTAGAAACAGAGATGGAACCTACACAGCTGCCCAGGGGATTTTGTCTTCCCCATCTTCAGAAGTGGTATTGCTCTGCTGACAGGCCTTTGAGTTTCCCATTAGGTTACCCAAGCCTCAGCAGTCCTTTTCAAAACCAACTATAAACCAGCTGTGGTATTTTGCTTGGTACTTGGCAGCTGTTCCCTGGGATCTTAACTGGAGACCAAACTGAGAATAGGCATCGGGCAATAGCAGCTTCCAGCCCTCATTTAAAGACTTGAGAGTCCCTCTTCCTACATATCCCGAGTGTCTCAGTTCTGCACAAAGGTTCATCTCAAGTGGCACCCTTCAGGTTACCTCATTCTAAACCCCAGCTCTTTTAAAGACAAGGGAAAGGAAGTGAAGAAAACATAAAAGGGTAGAATCAGTGCAGAAAGAATTGGAAGGAATACATTGCCTGCCATGGCTTTACTGACCTGGGTAGAAAAATGGAGCACCTGACCAGAGTCTCTTGACATCCACAAGGTAATACATCAGCAGTAAGAGGATGAAGGCAAAGCAGCTTGTGGTTGTCACATATGATAGCGACCTACACACGTTTTGAGTAGAAAGATTATTTATGGAACTATATGATATGGACAGATCTCAACATAAGAAAGGCAAAGCATTCTCCATGGTAAAATAGTACTTTAACAAAATCATACTAAAATTTGTATCTCTTTGCTTACCATAAGTTCTTGTTTATGGGAATATATCCATCTTCTTTAGAGCATTTTGTTAAGGTAGCAGAAACAATTCCCTGAAATAGAAAGTTGCTAAAGTTTATGCAGCCACTGCAACGTTTCAGAAATACTAAGTCTGCATTGCATAAAAATACATGTCTATGGAAGAGCTACATATCCTTCTGACTTACCATTACAATGCTCCATATGGCAAACCGACTCATAATTTGTTTGTGCTGGTCCTTGTAGAACAAGATAATTTTTCCTGCCTAATATAGAAAGAATACAGAAAATTAATTAATGCCCATACATGTAACTACATTTCAAGAGCCAGATACATTTGCTGCCAGCCACCTATGCTAAGACAGAGAACACAAACAGGATTCACACCAACCAAGTGGCTGAAAGGCTCAGAATGGCAACTCTTTGCAAAGAATGGGCACAGAAGGGGAAAACAGAAGAATGCAATAGAGGTGGGTGCACCTTTTCTCCCTTTTGTGCTACGTTAACTCTGAGGAAGGGGATGAGTAACTTTGTTAGCTTAACACAATGTGACTCGAGCTCCATCTCCCTCAGCAAGGACTGCACCAAGGAACGCCACCCATCCCCAGCCAGCCAGAACAGCATCTCCACAGCTCACATTGCACCCTGGCCTGCAGCACACGCTCCTTTTCTTGCCCCACTTAGAAACATGTCCAGATGATTCAATCCCCAGGGTCACACTGCTGTTCCAACCTCTGCCCCGCAGAGATTCCCCATCAGTTTGTACCCATATGGTATGGGTACCCAGTGCTGCATACAGTAACATTCCGTTCGCAGTTCAGGAGTTTCACTTTGGTTAGGAGCTCCTGCACTGACAGAAGGGCCAGCAATGGCCAAGCAGAACTGCATCAAAAAGCATCACGATATCCCATTTTAAACACACTGGTGAGCTGTGAGCTTTTGATGTTGGCAACACTAATGTGAACCCCTGCCTCCCTCATGCCTGGGATGGTGAGCACATCCACAGCACCTATGCAAGGTAGTTAGCACTGCACATGAAGCAGAAAACTAGCAATGGGGAACATGTACAGCTGTGACCTTTAGAAATGCATGTTTGAAATGAAGCTGGGAAGTGTATGCATCTCTTGGCCCTGTTTCCAACACGTGGAACCAGTCTACTCCCAGCATAAGCCCAGCCTTAAAATAAGCAAAGGAAGGTTCTGGGTGAATGTTCTGCAAACTTCTAGTGTCGATCCCTTACAAAAACTGAGAGAAAATCTTGGTTTATGTAATGCAAGCTACTGCCAGGATAGGTTCCACTTCTCTGACCCTCACCTCAGCCTAAGTCAACCTGAAAGGATTGCTCTGGAAAAGGTTTTGTTCGAACCAGTCTCAGCCTTAAATAAAAAAATCCAAGTTTCCTCCCCACTTCCAAGAGTCCTTCAGATCTTCCCATTATAGCACAGAAGAGGTACCTGCAGTCCCAGAAAGGCCATAAAGATGGTATTTATGGTCCCCAGGATCCCTTCAGGATCATATGGCATCGTTGTTTGGTAAATCACCTTAGAGAGAAGAGTTGTTACAGGACACCTGAGCAACCAATCTTCCCTTCCATCCTCCTACATATACCATTCCCAAGCTCTCTCTGACAGCTATGTTAAGTGCTGACCTGTGGCTATATACTGCAAATCAAAAGCTACTTACACTTGAAGAGGGATGCTGATATATATGCTTTTCTCCAAGCAGCAAACGATCAATGTAACCAGCTGCTCCTCCAGTGCAGTTGGGATAGTTCCCAAAGTCTCCAATGCCCCCAGGACCTAGATAGCCCCTAGGACAGAAGGAAACAGCTTATGGCACAAAGTGTTGGTACACCCCACCTGCACAGCAGCTGACCCACTGGCCCAGAACACTCAATGCTCCATGTTTTCCCTGGACAGAGGCACACAGTGAAACACAGGTCCTATGTGACACAGACCTCATGGAGATTTTAAAACCTCTTCTTTAAAAAGAAAGGAACAATGATGTGACCTTTATAATACCTGGTACTTTGGTACCAAAGTAAAGTTTTTTCACATGATGAATGCTTCCCTTTAACCCTGCTGGTGTAAAAGCTTTCCTCTTCATTCTTTCCCTATGGCTAATAAAGTCTATTCTCTACTCAGAAGTAAAACAATCTGATGCCCCATAGAAAGTAGTCTGGGTGCACAGTCTTACCTGGGACAACCTGGCACTGGTAACAAAAAGGTCAGGCAGAGCCAAATAGCTTCTAACACCAGAATGAAAATCCACTGTGGCCAGTAGGGGAGAATATCCTGCAGAGCAGGACACAGTGTCTCCTGCACGAGATGGAGGGAATGGGGTATTAGCTGGCAAGTAAAAACCATGCCCCTAGGGACATCCTGTGCTTCCTGGCAAGCAGACCCCCAGATACAAGAAGGAGCCATTGTCATTACAAAACTGGGTTCCACGAATAGACCTTTCATCTTCACAAACGACTTCCAGACATTTAGTTACTTGGGGGAGGTGAAGAAACAAATCAAAACAAAAGCCCACAATGTTTTTGAGCTTGGAAAATGTCAGAAGGAATTTTGATTCATGAGTAGAACAAAAGCCTTTTGGGAGAGCAGGCTCCAGAAAGGCCAAGAAGCACTATTACTTTCCCCTGCTGTGAAAAAACACTGCCAAAATTACCCGGACAAACGCAAGTCACAGGACGCAGCATAGAGATGCCTGTCCCTGGGGTCCCTTGGCAGTGGAATGTCTCAGAAGTGCCTGGGAATGCCTCCTTGCAACCACCATCCGAATGAATCAGTGAAATCTTCAAATACAGCAAGCCTAGATGTGGTAAAATGCAGTCTGGGACACTGAAGGGTGCATGTTCCCTGGAATTTTTGCCAGGTCACACTGTACTACGCCACCAGGTAAGATGGGACGTGTTTTCAATTCGTTTCTCATGTGCTCCTTTCTGCTCAAACAAGAGCAAAGGCTGCTAAACCCTACTCAAGTATCACTCGTCATCTCCGTACGTAACTCACCAAGGTCCCACTCTCAGCACCAGCTCTTGTAAACAGGAGTTCAAGAGCAGCAACCACGAGGTATGTGAATCCCAGCCTCTGGAGCACCCCAGGAATACGCAGATTATCCCATGACACTGGAAAACACACAAGCAGCAAGGAAAAGGAACAGACGGGATCTTTTGTAAATAGTAAAGTTACCCTTCTCCAAGGAGAGACGAGACCCACTGCAGGTACACGGGACACCACTCTGCCACCCCACTTTCTGGAATCACAGCCCTGGGACAGTCAGCACTAAGGTGACAAACAGTGGTCAGCACAGGGGTCAAAGAGAGAGAACTGCACTGGGGCAGAGCTGAAGAGCACCCTACAGAATACAACCATCAAACTGCCTCCATGTAACCAGTCAGTACAGCAAGGCTGACACTGTTTTTCCCAACAGCCCAGCCAAGGAGGCAGGAACAGTGGCAGGAATGCAAGGAAGAGAACAAGTGCCACTCACATGGTCCAAGGCAATAATTGGGATTCACAACAATGATTCCCAGCAGGATTAGCAGAAAACTCCTCCAGAGGATTTTCCCAAGCACCTTCTGCTTGGAACTTCCCCACCTCAGCATGGAGCTCAGTGACAAAGATATCGAAGTCCCCATGATGAACACAAACCTGGAGAACAGAGCAGATGGGAAATGGAGCTGGCAGATGTCCCATCACACATGTGCACAACAGCAAACACTAAAGCTAAGAGAGTAGCCTGCACTGGCCCAACAGCAATGCATGCATTGAGTGAAATTGTACAGCTGATTGCTAGGAATTCCCAGACAACTGAGCTTGCACAATGGGACCTTTCCACCTCTTTGAGTGGTCAGTTGAGGCAGTAAAGGTCAGGGGAGGAGCTGCATTCTGGTCTTTTTGCAGCAGTATGTACGCTACCAAAACTTCCACTACCCCAACTTAAATCAGCATCCTCAGAGCAGTGAAACACAAACTGCAAATCTGATTCAAATTCAGAATTGACACACTCCCGCCCTCCAGATTGGGCTCACAGTCCAAGCCCAGCTCCAGGAGTAATCCACAACCAGTAGGTACCTTAGAGAAGCATGCTAGGGGCAGATAGGATAACTGCTTCCCCATTAAGACCATCCTCTGGATATTGAGATATTAGCTTACTCCCGAATTCCCTTGGCTGTTTTATCTCTGGATACACATCAGTCCAGCTTTGAATCTTGCCAGACTGACCACCTTCAACATAGTAGCGTGGCAATGAGCTCCTCAGGGATACTCCACTTCCACTGCAGGATAACCCTGGACCTCCCACTAACGCTGTGTGGGGGAGGAAGGAGGATGTGGTTGGCCAAGCATGACACAAACACTCAGCTCTGCTACTGGATCATAAGGGTGATGGTGTTACTTGGAGGGCAGATTCCTATTAATGCTTCAACACAAATTCACCTTTCTAAACACATTTCCACATGGAGGCAAGGTGCACACAATGTTCTCCTTCCAACTTTTCACATACAGAATCACTTGACACGAGACTATTCTTCAGGAAGACTTACCATGGAAACACCAGATCTGCCACTGTTAATCCTATGGAAAAATACAATGGAATACATTATTTCACTGGAACCCTCCCTAAATTTGAACATTATTGTTGAGTTTCCAGAGCACCTGCAGGCTGCTTGCCAATTATCTGATGTCCCCAAATCTAAAACACATTATAAATAAAACTTACGAAGAGCTAATCATCTTGCTTCACTGCTTTCACCATTCTTCAAAAACAGGGTCAGAACTGATTGCTGTGTCTTGGGAAAGATTTCAGGGATGGGATCCTTGCTGCTCTCCACTAGGGCAGCACAATGCCTGACTTCTTCCCTAGCAGCTTGACTATCAAGGTATTATGTCTGTGCAGCACTGAGCATCATCAGCTTGACCGTGGCCATTAAACAACATCAAAAGTCAAAGTTGTGAACCTGTGTCAAAACTGAAAAGGCTACACACAGACTGTGATCTGAAACCACACCATCATTGTGTGACGAGCAGGGCTACACATGGCTTTGCCCATTAACCTAATAGGCCAGACACTGGCTGAGGCAACCTGGCACAGTGTCTTAGCCTAAGTCTTCAGCTGAGCAACAGCTTGCTGCAGCATCTGCATTGCCAACCATGTCTAGGTACTGCTGCAGTTAAAATGCAGATTGACTGTCTCAATTGTACCTTACCATTCCAACTCTCATGTTTGAAAAACCAGTATCTTCCTCCTCCATAGTTAACGAAGACCATAATTATAAGAGAGAGCCTGAAAAGACAAGTGAAAAACAAAGTAACACGTGTCGATGAAATACATATATATGAACACAAAGTCAGTGTTTAACCCCATTAAAACATTTATAACTGTGAGATCTGGTTTATTTTATTTTTAAAGCAAGATTATGTACAAAGTCTTGAGCTTTGCCAACTAGGAAGCAGCATTTCAGAGATCACGGGTGGTGGTAAACCAAAGTAAGCTCCTTCACATAGCATTATCATGCGGACCATATGCTGTTCTTTTCCTCCCTCTGCCACAACTTTAATGTTGCTTCAAACTCGATCAACTGCAAAGTGTTTTGGAAAATCCAAGAATTCAAACCTTGATTATCTTCCAAGTAAAACAGACCCCCCTGAACCATTCATCTGCTATATATTTCTGCACACTGTCCAACTGCCCTTGGAAAGATCTTATTCCCTTTGGAAGAGTTACATCTGAGCAAGGTCTTATGCTCACCCTCGGAACGTGTCCAGGGAACGCAGCCGCTGCCGAGAGGCTGTGCTCCACAAATGTGGAGTGAGATCACTGCTAACGGAGTCTGCTGTGTTCGGGGACCCGAGCTCCTTCGGGAACAAACCAGACACACGAAGGGCAAGTCAGCAGCTGCATCAGCTGAGGTCAAGGAGCAGAGGTCAGCAAACAGCAAACATTCATATACTGCCTTTGTCTTTGTTCTCCCCATCTTCCTCGTCCTTTTGCTTCACCACTTGCTACTTCTAACCTGTTCATGGCTGCACCATATTGCAATGGTATTTGCAGATGTTCTGCACTCCACCTTCACGCAGGGTGAAAACAACAAAGCACTGAAAAGGGCCTGTGTTTGAGACTCATGAGATCTGGGTCCAGCCCAACTGGCCACAGGCTTGCCATCACTGTGAGTGCTGCTTTACAACAGAGCTGAAGAGATTGAGTTGCTGATTCTCAAACAGGATCCATCCCACCAGCACTTGTCTGATACCACGCTGTTCAGAGAGTTAAACCAGAAGAAAATGAATCTTTTTAAATGCTGGAGTGGCTTCTTTACAATCAAGTTCCCTAAATCACTCCAGTCAGCCCCAGTGACAGCAAAAAGAAGCAGATATTGCTGTAACACAGCTATGGAAATGAACGACTACAAGAATTGCTGTAAAGCCGACTCCCAAGTGTTTTGATTCTAGACAGATTTGGACCTCTTAGAAGTGAAGCCCAGACTGTGATGATCTACCTGTATGCTAGCACAAAACAACTCACACAGAAATGCCAGCTTTAGGGCTACCAGAGAAATCTAGACTTTAGTATAGATCCTGCCAGAATTCCTACTGTGCTGGAAGCAGACATGAAGGCTGGTATTTCTTCCCTTCCCTCACACTACACTGTGTCAGAAGGAGACATATTTACTTCAAGGGAACTAGAGAGGGCACAAAGCTGTATGGCTAAGACCTTCAACAGCTCCACTGGGAAGCCACTAAACTTGTGTGGAAACCCAGCCTAGCATTCTCCATTGACATAAAGCTGCCTGTCTGACATCAATACAAGATTTGCCAAGGGAAACATGCTCAAAGCAGAACATGATTAGTAATAAACAAGCCCGGATATCCAGATAGCAGATAATGTATGCTCCTTAGAGATGAAAACATTACAGAATGCAGATTAAAGATACCGTGGTCACCCACTCACAGAATTAATCAGACGATCGGTTTCTCTGGGGTTCAGTTTCTTGTAAACCCAATTCCTGACTGCATGAATTCTGAAAATTAGAAACAGTTTAAAACACAAAACAAAACAAGAAGTACTTTAAAGCCAAACTCATCTTAACGTAACTATAAATCAAAAGTTGGAACAGTCCCTATTTCTGTTTTCCCAGCTCCTACACACAGTACTGAGGTTCAGCCAGCACCTGGGACCTCAGTGAAGTCCAGCTGTGTAATAACACTGCCACAAGCTCAGGTTTGGGGGCTTTATCCTCAGATTGTTTGCAGGCAGGGATGACTCACATCACTCAGTACACAGGATGGAAGGCTGCACATGCTACACACACTCAAGTCCCACTGCCTTGTACTGCTGATTGAGGGCTAGATCCAGGCAGGTGTCACAGGAGCATGAGGCAGGGTCTGTAGTAACCGCTCTACACACAAGTTCTCAAGGCTGCAAGGTATCCCTCGAGGGAAATCACATCACTCTATTCATTGTCACATGGACAGCTACCACAGCTTATCTTGTACATGGAAACCAGGTAACAGGGCTATAGTGGGACTCCAAAGCACTAACACACTATGATGTGTGTTTTTAAACTGGTGGCCTCTACTTCACACACAAGGAACCACTTGCAATGCTGTTACACTTACTTCATCAAAAGGCGCCCTACAATCAGGATACTGAGGGTCCCCATGTAAACCAGGAAAGCAAAGAGAATAGCTGCATGAAAGAGAAAAAAACATAAGCCTATAAATGACCTAACAAAACCATTCAGTAACCAGGCCTTGGCCAAGCATGACACAAACACGACAAAAAGCCCAACCCACCAAGCATCATACCACCTTCTCCACATAGTACACAGCCCCAGTCTGAGTCCCAGAGAAACAAACTAACACAACAGAACCCCAAAACAACCCAAACCAAAAGGTTAGTTTCCAAGTGCCGCTTCATGACTACACATCTGAGCATTAAAAAAAAGGCCAAGTAAAACTGCACTGCACCACAAGGCAATCGGGAGAAAAGAGCTGATGTGCTATACATTCTGAAGAAGAAACTGGAGAATTGGAAACAGCCTCAACATGAAAAAGAAGACATGGAAGAAGGTAATACCCAAAGCTTGCAAGCATGGAAAAACTTTCTTTACAGCTGGAAAACTGGAAGGACTGAAGAATAACCTATGTATGAAGAATATATATATATGAAGAATAATGCAAAGGAAAAGAATGGAAGACATGTAGGTGAGAGTTCGAAACAGCCCTGGAAAAAGAGATGAACAAAGACACAAGACATGAGGCTTAAAATTAAAAGCACAGCAACAAATAAAAATCCAAACACTGCATGAATTGTTTCCCATTTTGTGAGGGAAGACAGAGGGAAGAAGAGGAAGGATTGTGTGTACATACATTAACACGCAGGAAAACAGGAACTAACTACTAAAATGCCTTCCTCCAGACACATACCCACTGATTTTTCTGGGCTAATCCCTGCTGCAAAAAGGTTGCGGTTGTATGATATGTGAAGAAGCCTGAGTCTAGTCAGAGCCTCAAGATGGGTGTATAAAACATAAGGAGGTAAGAAGCTGACAGAGAAGAGAGGCAAGCCCATAACACATCTTCAGCACAGCATGAGTGGCTGTACAGGCTTTGTTAGGAAGCTGGCTCCGCTGGGAAACATGCAAGTTGTCAAAAGAAAGGGGAAAACAGAGGATTACATACGGAGATAGCTGTTGATAGGGCCTTCATTGATGACTAGGTCACAAGAAACAGTTTTGGTGCTTGTACTTAGGGTCTTTATCAGAAGGGAATAATTGCCAGACTCTCCAAAATGATACTGAATCCTGCAAAGGATAAAGGAAACAGAACTTGCTGAGCCATCATTACTACATGCAGGTACCACAGCAGCATCTGGGGGGACTGTAAGCCTGGATGTGTGTGGGAAAGACAAGCCGAAAACCTGGCCTAACAACGTGACCTAGCAAGGAGCTGCCTCGCTCTGCCTTGCCATCACCGTCCCTTGCCCAGCACAGATGCATTACCACATATGTACTGCCTACTACATCACCTGCCTTGGTGAGCCACACTCTGCAAGAGAAACCAGGCCTAGGCACATGCTGGCTCCACACACACCATCTCAGCTCCTGCTTGTGCCTGCATCTTTTCAGCACAATTGCAGTGTATGCCACAATGACAGCAGCAGTGGGAAGACCGCGCTCTAAACAGTCAGGAAAAAGGTTATGAGCAGGCAATAAATGCCCACACGACTCCAAAGGAAAAAACCCCAAACCAAACACAAACCCCAAAAGCACTCAAACCAGAAAACCCAGACAGGACAGAGCTGTCCAGATGCTCCCTGGGGCCGTGCCACGTACTTGCAGAGCTCCGTGTCACCCACAGAGCCGTTGAGCTGCAGCGTGAGCGGATGCTGGGTATCCACCACTACCTCCGCCGTGCCCGGCTTTCTCAGGCTCCCGTTGCTCGGCGGCACGAACGCCAGGAACTGATACAGGCACTGTGGGAGAGGAGCGTGAAGGGAGCTCATCAGTGGCACAGGGGGTGAGAGCGGCTCTGTCTGCACAGCGGCGAACACACGGGAAGATGCCGGGGGCTGACTGGAGCCGCTTCCGCTGCAGAGCTTCCCGCCGCACCGCAGCAACCCCACAACGCCACGGGGAGCCGCCGGGAGCGCAGCGCGGCCCCGCCGAGGCCCGGGGCAGCGGTGTCCGAGGCAGGGCGCGGGGGTGACACACACACACACGGCTCCCGCCGCTCACCTGGTGGCAGGAGCCGGAGCGGGCGGCGAGGCGGAGGCCCTGCGCGGGCAGCTCGTTGCGGACGAGCAGCAGGGCCTGGTCCATCCGCCCCGTGGGACGCCGCTCCG
>JANRGW010038783.1:0-24962 GCA_024733675.1 Psilopsiagon aymara | reverse complement strand
GTGTCCCTGCCCATGGCAGGGGGGCTGGAACTAGATGATCTTAAGGTCTTTTCCAACCCTAACTATTCTATGATTCTTCACTCATAACTTTTTATTGGTGCAGTAAATCTGGGAAGCTGCATCTAGCTAATGGTATTTGTGTGCACTCTACAAATGTTTTCATACACCTGTAGATTGGAAATGCATAATTATATCAAAACTAGCACTAAAAGGACATTAATGGTTCAGATACAATAATTCAGAAGTTGTAGTTTCACATTATGTCCAACCTCATTATGTCCAACCCCAGTCTTTAATTGAAGAATCACTTAATGTTTTTCAATAGATCGTCTACCTTAGGTTGTGTTACAACACATATTCTTAAGGAATGTTTACTCATTGCTGAAGGGCTTGTCTTTGACAACACGGTATTCCTTGACAGAGGTTCTTTTATATATGTGTTTTCTAAAATGCAATTCCTAGTAACTATGATATCCCAGTCAGTCGTCTTTGAAGCTCATGTTCAAATTCCCATTTATTTCAGTGCTGTAGCTTCCGTTCCCTAACACGTGTTGGTAAAGTCTAAAAAAAACCCAACAAAACTGCAAAAAGAAATCCAGTAGAGAAGTTTTCTACTCATGACATTTTCAACCTGAATGCCTTGGGGTACTGTGTATAAAGTGCTTGCTTGTCTGTATGTCAGTATTGCCCAGGCAGCACACAGGGAGGCCCCCAGTATCACAAAGCAGGTGTGTGTGTGGAAGCACTCTTGAAGCAGGGATATATTTATAACTCCAGCCAGTGCAGTCCTGGCACCTTTGCATTTAACTTGACTTCAGAAACTGATTTGTATGCATGGTAGACTATTTCAACTGTTTTTGAATCTCTTCTTCCATTAAATGAAAAGCAGAAGGATAAGAGAAAGAGAATAGGTGGTATAGAACTTCCCTCCCTGTTGTAAGGTACTGTTGCTGAATAGGACCATGTGGTTTTTATTACTGGAGGGGGAGGGTGTCTTCCTGTTTTACACAGCTGAAGTCCAGAATGATTTGAGTCCTCTCTTGTGTTAAAGAAAGATATAAACTGACTGGTAGCCTGTTGAACTTCCTTGGAGCCACAGTCTGATGTCATGAATGATTGTTTAGGACCAGTCATTGTCTGTGTCTGCTAAGTACCTGAATGAAGAAACTATGGGAGACTTTGAAAATACAAATAAGTAACCCAAGGGAACCTTGTGATATCTCATGTAATTTACATGCCTCTTACCCTTACCATTTGTCAGGATTGCTTTTTTTGATGGGGAGGGAGCTAAGAAGGAGAGAGAAGTGTATTGCATACACTGAAAAACCAAATACATTTTTTAGTTACTGACAGGACCTGTTGGAGAATCATTGTCTGATGGAAAATCCAGTGTCTACAGTCTGTTTTTCCCGTGTGAATTGTCTGCCAAAACACAGCAGGAAACCAGAATTGCAGTATATTGTTTCAGGTCAATTTAGTGCACATCAGAATTTAGTTGAATGGATTGCAAACATTTAATTTTGAAACTTACTATACCTGCATTTTCCAACCATCACATTTCCCTCTGAGGCCTGAAATTCAAGCTCCCTGTGTCTTCTCAAGTCTGAGCTGACCAGAGGACTATTTCAGGCATAAAGTAAGAGTTTGTCCTTCAGTGAACAACCTACCACTGACAGCCTACTATTGCACTCCTCTGTTCCTGTACTGTACACTTGCTTAGTAATTATGTTACTGCCGCCAAAACAGCCGTGCTTAGATGGTGACGCCTGGGAGAATACATGTAGTGAATCCAGATAATGAAGTAACCTGGATTAGCTTGTTAAGTCATATCAGATAAAAATCAGTTACATGTGGTCAAGTCAAATGCAACCACTTTTGTGAAGAAAAACATAGCTGGGTAAGATGGAGGTGAAACATTAATTCATAAGCACTTCTGCACTACATTTGTTTCCACAGAGGTAATCTCATATTGACACTGAAATCTGAAGACTTTCCTGAAATGAAGGGCAAAACAGTATATCTCTCTAATCATGTCGTGGAAATTTAGCACTTGTTCTCATCTTTCATCTTTTAGCATGATTCCCTCAGTTCACTCATTTTATATTAAAGTTCAATTGCTTTAGTAATATAATATTGGTGTTCAACTGCAAAGCAAATATAGGGTACCGTTTTTCATTAGCTAGAGCTCTGGAACCTTTTATTCTATTAATTATTCAAAGGCAACAGAAGAGCTGTGTGAAAAAAGACTTTACATACTCCTTTTACTGCATATGCTTACCAGAGGAACTTGGGGGGTAGAGGGGATTTATACATTGTGCTAAAAAATTACATTATCGCTGCCCCAGCAGACTTCTGGGGTTTTGCTAGAATTCTCCTCTGATTATCTGTTGGCCCTGAGCAGTAAAATATAATGAAGGGCTTTGGGAACATTTCAACACATCGATTATCAGTTTTATACAAAGAGCTATCAGTGGGCAGGGTGCTTACCCATTACATTTAAAAGACTATGGCTTTTGTTCACACGGTAATGATAGGCAATTCATGAATAGCCAACAATACAAAATCATAACATTAGCCTGGATTTGGGCAGATATATTGCCACTGCCAGAAAGAATAATTTTGATGAACTGTTAAAGTCATTATTCAGTTCCATTACTCTGTCATAACATCCATTCATCCCCTGTCTAGGTTATGTTTGGTTTGTTGTTATAACTTCAGCAGTGGAAGTCAGCTGCAGTGTAACCTTTGTCAATAAAAGACCAACACAAACAGTTGGGTTTTGTATGTTATTAGCTGTTGTGTCATAGACTTTTTGTTTTCTTCTCTGGTGGCTGCTGGTCAGTCTCAGGGCAAACAGAAAAGTGCTATGATGGTGTAGAGATTACCTCATTAAGTGACTATGTGCTATGTTAATAGTGGCTTTGCCAATGTTTCTTTAGGTAACCCCTTGCTTTTTCTGTCATAGTCATAACACTGAAACACTTCCTGTTAATTATGAGCTTCCATCAGTGGTGCCTGTAGAACAGCAGACAAAGTGGACGTGCCACTAAACCTATTTCCTGGCTTCTTGTTTGGTGTAAATTATAAACTGGTGTAATGATGATAGTGGAATGGCACAGAACCATGCAAGAGAGAGGTGGGATTTGGAAGTACAGAGGAAGGGAAATAGAAGTTACTTGCCTGTTTTTTCTCTTCCTGCCTCTTCATGCTTTTTGAAAGGGTTGTGCTGAGAAGCAGTGAGCTAACTTAAGAAGCATGGTGTTATCCTTGACCATGCCCTTCCCATGGAAAAATGTACATCAGTGTTGCAGAAATCCCTCTTTCAGCTGGACTTCACCAAAGTGTATCCTGGGATGACCTCTCAAAGGCTGTACATATGCCCTGTTGACCACAAGGCTCCCTTATTGCAACTCTTTCTTAGTTGGGCTTGCAACTTGGCTCCACCACTGTGCTGGAGAAAGCTGAGGGTGCACCCCTACCTCAGTGGGTTGAAAAGCTGTGATCAAATTACCCCTCTGCCTTCTTATGTTGGCTCTATGAATAAAAGGTAGTGATTTGATTTTAAAATTGACTTTTAAGGAAGGAGTCTTTAGCACAAAGAGATGTTTTAAGATATCCAGGACCTGGTTTTTTAGAGTTTTGAGATGGCATTAATTTTAAAAGGGTTTGAGTATCACAGCTTTGATTGGCAGTGTAAAACCTTTGCTTTAGTGATTCTTGAGATGTAGAATTTATTCCTTTAGAATAGCTGCCTCGGCAGATCCTTTAAGAAAACAATTTTGAAAATACCTTTCTCTTTTTTTTTAAAACAGAGTTATTTTCATCTGGCTCTAGTATAATTTCTGCCTTTATAGTAAATTTGTCTATGTGGCCTTTAATATATCGTTACACTTTTATAGTCTGTTAAACTGCATTGCATTTTAATTGGGCCAGTTTCCTTGCTGGGGCTGGAAAGATTGGTAGAGAAAGGCTTTCTGGGCATAAAATAATCTAGCTTTGTATAATTTCTGTTGTGACATTATGACATTTGAAAGGATCATTTGCCAAAAACTTAAATATGCACCCTGCTGTAGTTCCTTTGCTGTACCTGGAGATACTCCAGAGAATAATTTTGACTACAGCTTTAACCAAAGAATGAGAGAAAAAAAAATAATGAAGTGGCAAGAACAAAGGTTTGTTTTGTAACTTAACCTTTTGCCAGTCTGTTTAAAAATGATACTGCCATTATATTGTTAATTTAATGGCTTTTGATAATTGCCCTTCTGTTTAAGAACAATATTTATTGAACTCTTTTCCTTCTATTCTTGACCTAGATGACTTGTTCTTGTGTTGGTCATACAAGTTGCAAGATGCAAGCGTTTTAAAATTATTTCCTTCTTTAATAGTAAATCTTCGTTATGTAAAATTTTGAAGCAATACATGTATTAAGAAGTGTGACAAAAGTCACAATCTTAAATGTTCATTTTGCAAGTACCTCACAGCAAAAACCTCCCCCAAAGTTCTTATTTGTGCTGTCAAGCATTACCTAAACTTTAGAATTCAGTATTTTTTTAAGTGAATACGGAATCATTCCTTTGACTCCGAAGTCCATCTTTATTTGACTTTTAAGAAAATCTCTTCTTGTCACTGAAGCAACATGAACCACGCTCTCTAAAGGCATGAGCCAGTGAAGGGCGGTCCCTCACTTGTAACGGGGGTGTTGGTAACAGCCTCACAACACTGTGGGCAGACACTGGCTCTGATAGATGTGGGTAGCGAAATCCCATGTGAAGTCAATCTACATTCATGGAACAATAACTCTGAGTTTGTGCACATGCTCTAGTTGTGTTTGCATTGTTCCCAAGTTTTTCAGGATAGGAGAAAAGAAAAAGGAAAATTGAATTTATTACTAACTAAAAATGAATGTGACCCCTTTTTACCCATCTGTATGGTGGTTCCAAGACCCCAAAACTGAAATCAAGTCCATATGTTTTTTTCAAACTCCAAAGACTTTCTTTCTTACAGTGAGCTCTTCCCAATAACTACTGTGATGAAAAAAAAGGACATTTTGATGAATAGCCCTCACCAAGACCAGTCTGGAAGGTTTTTTTTTCCAGTTGCATTGACTTCAGTTTTTGAACTAAACTTTGCTTGCAATGCAGTTACTCATTTGATCATTAAACTAAGGTAGGCCTTGGAAAACCTGAATTAGAGCAATACTGTTAAGAATCTAAGGACAATCTCTTTTTAAAAGAAAAATCTATAAGCCCTTGACAAAGGAGTTAAGCTTTTGTTTTAGATCCAGGATGCATTTTGTAAGGAAGTTATGATTTCCATGTAACAGATTCAATTTGAAAATAAAATGATTTATTGGTATTTCTAATTTTCTTATTTTCCTTTAATCTTCTAGTTCAGTGCTACAACATTTTCATTCTTTCTTTTGTTTGAAAGGATTTTTGGTAAGGTATAAATGTCTCAGATGGAACCAAGGACAATGGCACCAGTATGATTCAGTTTAGCTGCTGTGGTTTGGAGGACATTGTTGAAAAGAAATCTCTGGTTTAAGTCAAAACACTGAAACCAATATTTGCTTTCTTTTGCAACCTGACTCCTGTGTCATTTAAAATATAATTTTACTGACTAGGTAGCATAGAGACCACATGATATATCCTTCAAATAATAATACTCTTCTTGTGCATTCACTGTGACCTTTGCCTTTTAGCATAGGTAATAGATTTTTTGGGGAGGTGTGAGAAATATTTTCATATAAATCCTTTTTTACTTTTGTAAGGGAGAGAGTTACAGGGTCGGTAAAGTTGGCACCTTCCATATATTTCAGCTATTGCTGGAAAGGAGTGTTCCAGAAGTACAAATGTTAGGCTTGGTGTGGCTTTGAGCGCCCTAGGTATCTCTTAAAATTTCTAACCAGTGTTTTTGGCCATAGTAGCAAAGACAGTAGTCCTCGTTAAACAAAAGTCTGGTATCTAAACTCACTTAAACTTCTGTTTTCTCAGAATGCGCCAATTCAAAAGCTACCTTTTCATTAAGGAGAGGGGCCTCTGGCTGCCCACCAGTCTACATGCACAAATCCTCAGCTTCTATTATCCTGCTGTGTACAAGGCCAACTACCCTGGTGACTGTCAGGAACTAAATGCCTCCCCAGATGCAGAAATGATGCCAGTGGCTACTGTGAGACTGCTGCATGCCCCTGCAGAGATGCTGTGGCTCTTGAGGATTAAAATTGTGACCAGAGAAGCTTCATCCTATTCCTGTCTAGTAATAGTGGCTCTTCTGGTGTGTTGAACTGGCTTCAGGGTCAGCTGAGACAGGAAGAGAAAAAGGAGGGGAAGGAAAGAAACTGGGTGGTAATGAGGAAAATAAAAGGGCTCTCCAGGCTGGGAGAGGTCAAACAAAGAGTCAAGAAGTGCAAGCTTTGGGTAGACCAGGGCCTTGCGGCACTGGGAAGGGCCCTGGGATAGTGGGATTCTGGGCTTGAAGTTTGTGAACTGGTGAACGCTAGTGCACCTGCAGTTAGTGGCCATAAAGCAGTGGTGGACAAAGCTGGACAGGAAGGATCTTGGAATTCAAATATTCTGGCATAGGGGTTAACCAAGGAAGAAACCTGATAAGAGAAGACTTGAGTATGAAGAAGTTTTTGTTATTGTTTTGGGGTTTGTTTGATATTTTGTTATTGCTTATTTGAGAGGGACTTTCTGTAGCTGAAGAAGTGAAGTTACTGTAGAAATAACAGTGAATGTTTCATACAGACATCTGAGAGTCAGGTGTTTGGTAAAAAGTGAGCAATGTCATATTAGCAGGACTCCAAAACTTCCTCTCTTTCATAGAGCACCTTTTAGCTGGGAATCATAAAGCACTGTATAAACATAAACATTTATGTATAAAGGAAGCCTGACCCATGGGAATGTTTGATTGAAGCCTGGTGAAAAAATCAGGAAGAGTGCCAAAGTTTCCTAATTTGTAATGCTTTGTTCTTGCAAACAGACAGTATCTCCTGCAGGCTGTGTGCGTGCTGATTGTATTTATTGACATCTGCATATACATGAGTGAAACAAATATAATCAAATGTCTTATAAATCTCAATTTACTAACATATTGTCCGTGAGTAGTGAAACTAATGAAGCCTGGTTTCCTATGGATGAGAATTTCATGGTTGAACTCTCTGATGTCCCGTAAAATGTAAGTTCCAATTGAAGCTTTTCCCACAGCTGGGATATTTACAGAGCTTCTTGTGTGCCTGGATTCTCTAGTGTCTAATAAAAAGAGAGCTTATATTGCAGTTTTTCCTGTTCAGGGGGCACCACAAATGGGGGCTCTTTTTTAAAAATCTTCTTTATCTCTTACTTTTATTAAGTTTATTATTAAGTTTATTAGAATTGTGATGACTCCTCTGTCAAACTGCTTTTAAAAGTCCATCTCAGACATACTAAGATGGAAAGCCAACGAAGATGTAAAATTATGCAGGGTGTATGATCACTACCATTTTCTTAGGGACCATTGATAAAAATTTGGTTAGCTTTTCAAGCGTCATATTGTTTTTCTATGTAAAACATGAATAAACACTGGTATTTACATGATTGTGTACAAAGCAAAGATAATACTTTAATAAAAGCCATAAAAAATGATTAGGATGACTAATGACAATGGATGCAAGTGCCTCAGGACTTCTAAGAAGAACAAATCCAGTACCGGTAGGGTCTCTGAAGACAGGCAAAAAAACTGGAAATGAGAGAATTGATATTATCCAGAAGTAAAAGTGATTGAACAGTCAATTACTTCTAGAAGTTGTTTGTTTAAACCTTTAACCACTGCTCACATTTAGAGTAAATGCTCTAGCTCTCCATCTGTGAACAAATAACAGTGCTGCCGTATGTCCCTCAGCCATTAACTACAAACCCTTAGGACCAATTCCATTTTTACTTTCCTGAATTCAGGTATTTTTGACAAAATAACAGTAATAATGTGGGTTGTGAATTGCACTTGGTTAAAAAAAAAGTGAACTGCAATTTAACACAGCCAATGAAAACATTTGTTTCACAAGTTTAAACTTTCCCATGGGAATGCTGGAACAGCCCTTCTGATCTCTGTGTGTGTGTATTTAAAGGAAACATCTTTACAATACAGATGCTTGGGAAAACATACCGGAACATAGACACTGCTTCTCAGGATAATCACAAAAACACAACAAACTTGCTGCTATTTGTTTGTAGTTAAAGATTTAAAAAAAGAAAACAGAGATTTTTTTTTTTTTTTTTTTTTTTTTGTCTGTGGTTGTCATGCCAAGGGTCTCATTTGTTTTTGTAAACACGAGTAGGTATAAACAAAACTTTGTACACCAGATGTAAAATAAAGAGGTGAGCTTGATATTTGCACTGACAGTGGACATGGCTGCTGCTAAGTCACTGCTGGTCCTGGGCCAGTTAGATCAGTATCCCATCCTACAGGTCTTATATGAGAAGCTCCAAAGAGACAATGGAGGTAATTTCCATCCACTTGGTGCTTATATAATGCGTCAGTGCTTATGACATGGTGAATCCATAAGAATTCATTATCTCTGCTGGACATGATTTTGTGTCTTTTTGTGATAAAACCTTTGCTTCTAAGATGGATGGATAATACTTGACAAAAACCAGGTCTTTCCCTTCAGGGCTTGATCCCTGGTGGATCATATCTCTGTAATGAATGAGCTACGGTGGCTCCGTTGAGTAGACTGTGTTCCATTTCACATACATCTAAGCACTGATCTGTCTTACATATCTGGGGGGAACTGGCAGGGCAACAGAGATTTCATCACTGGTAGAACTAGCTGGTCAAGTAGCAATAATGATCACCTTCAGAACTTGCTCAAACTCTGGCATCAGCTTTTGATAAATAATAGAATAAAGTGGCTTTATGTCATTTAACAACTCATGAAAATTGAGCAGATGTTTGAAAGTGTTTGTCGTACAAAAAAACACAGAGTAATCAGTTCAAGAATATCCCATTCAATATCAAGTGAGCTGCTAGACTGAGTCCCTGTAGCAAATGTCTGCATACTCTGTCAAAGGTGATGAAATATCTCCAGACTGTTTTGCACATTTCTTTGAAATATCTTGCTGGGACTGAGCGCCTAAATCCTGGTTGCCATGCTACTTAAATTAATCTCCTACACAAGGTTCTATGAAGGTAGTCCCGTTTACTTTTTGTGATTCACTCTTGAATTATGATTGCTGTATCACTTTATTTTAGCTGGTCTTCTAACTTGTTATGGTGCTGAGAGTCCTCAAGTAGTTCAGACTTGTTTTTTATAAGGGCTCTCAGGATTGTCCTGCAAAAATTCTAAACACTTCCAGTAAACTACATTTTGCATTGATGAATAAAGCAAGTGGACTTTGATGCTGTTTCCTTTCTGCTCTGACCTCACTGTGGATTCTCTGTGAGTTCAGAGTCATGACCTCCTTTGGAAAAGCTCATGTTCAAATTACAGTGCACGTCCATCCTAATGGCAATCTCAGAATATAATCTGATTAAACTGCTAGCTTTTTCCTACATATTGTGTATGTGGTTTTGATATTTGATCTGTGACTATGATAGGACAAAAATTTTAGACTGTCTTAAGTCCTTAAGTGGATTATAAAATAATTTTCTACGTAACAGTGTGATTTTTCTCAAAATGTCAAAGCAAATTTCAGCTATGGCACAAAGCAGTAATTTAGTATAGTACCTTAACCACAGCTAAATACTTGTTATCTTGACATCTGAGTAGAATGACTTTAGAAAGATGCTTACATGAGTCTTGAGTTATGATTACCATATCATTGTATGGTCATCAACTTTTTATGGTACTGAGAGTGCTCAGCTGACTTTAGAAAGGTGTTCAGTTGTGAATAATGAGGTTGAATAGGCTGATTTCCACTGCCAAATTCATCTTAGGGAGAGTCACATAATCGCATATTTGAAGAAGAATCCACCTGTAGTAATGGATTTCTTTTTCAGATTATAGTCAAAATGGATCTTTAACACAGCTTTTGATAGTCTTTAGAAATAGAGACTTAGACTTATAAATCTGAGAATGATGATGGAAATGTGCAAAATGGCTATTGGACCTTTATGCAATAACAAGAATGTATATGCATGATCCCTGTTAGCACTGCAGATCAGGAAACTACAATCTTCCCTGCTTTGTGTGCTCTTAGATAAGGATGTGCTGTGGCTGCAGTGTTTCAAGGAAGGCAGTTACTGTATATAAATGGTGTATTTATTTTTGTTACTCCTGATTGGGTGCTGATTTATAATTCTCTGGAAAACAGCTGGTGTCCAAAACTAAATATTAATCTCAAATCCAAAGAAAATTGCATCTGCTGCCGGAGACAGCAAGATAGGTTGATTCCTCAGAAAACTTACTTGGATAGCATCAGAAAGAATACAATGGTCTTTTCCTTTTTGCTTGTAGGGTTACTAAGCATTCCTGAAGATAAACTGTGCTTTAACTATTCATCATACCTAACTCTTGCTTAATCAAATTAACTATCACAGTTTATTATCATTTTGATTTTTTTAACATTGACAGAAAATACTGTTTATTAAAACCAAACGAACAAAAAAGAAGCAAATATGGTATAGACTAACTAAAGAGACTGAAATGACTGACTCAAACAGCTGTTCACAGGCATGTGTCTTTCTCAAATACCGTATTAGCTGCTTCCACTAATCTTCTTGCCAGCACACCTACACTGCAACAGCCTAATCATGGCTTGTAAGAGTAGCTATCCATGTGAATTGATAAAAACGTTACTATATCACTCTCTTCCAGTAATAGTTCAGCTGAAAAGTTTCAGCTGTTGGAGCCAAAAATATTCTGATTAGGACAATGTGGTGTTTTTCTAGTTCCCCTCACTTAGCAGTTAAGGGTATGTTGCCTTTAGCAATATTTGCCTTTGTTCAAGGCCTCCTGACCTGGAGGTTCTGTTTTATAGTGCGCTCGTGACCTCTCATTACTACGTATACAAAACAAGACACGGAAGGAATGATAGAAATATATCTGAAATGAAAATGCTGAAAGGCATCTTACTGAACATATATCCTAAAAAAAAAAAAAGGAAACATTAATGAAAGGGACTGAAGATCAGCTAAAGTGGAGCTGACAGTGGGTCTGGCATCCCTTACTCTGAATCAGGTTTTAGTTTTATATTCAGACTGGTACACTGGCAGTTCCTTTCAGAGGCATGCAAAAGCCACATTGCTCTGTCTGTCTACACAGTTGATGTTAATAATAAAGTGTTATGTCATTTTTCAATTACTATGGAAACTCCTATATCTAACTCTTCATAGCCCTTGGGCAAACACGCTTTTAGAAAGAGAGATCTCTAGGGGATCATCACATACTCCTGTCTCAAAGGAAGTTATATTTAAGCAGGCTTACTTTTCTACTGAGCTAATTTCAAAGGATTGTTTTATTTAAAAAAAGCCTTTTGAGAAACTTGATTTAAAGGGAATGAGCTTCCAGTCCACTGGTCACTACTACTGTCTGTACCCAGTGATATCAGAGTAACCTCATGGGTTGCAGCATCTATGCTTCATGACTATAGTGAAAATATCACTGAATTCCACATTTTATAGCATCCACGTGTTGACTGTCTTGGTAGCAACTTAAACAGCATTAGATACAAAATGGCCATTTTTACTGCTGACCAGCAGTTGTTCTAGACACTAAGAGAAATCACTGTGTACGTAGAACTAATTACTTCTTGGAGGTGAGCAACAGTAAAACCAAGACAGCAGACACAACATGCACCCAAGGGAATTTCCAAATATTCATAAGGAAGAAGCTCTTCACACTGAGGGTGATTAAGCACTGGGGCAGATATCCAAAGAAGATATGTAATCTTAATCTTCATCCCCGGAGATATTCGTATCTCAAGTAGGCAAGATCCTGAGCAAATTGATGTAATTTGAATGAGAGGGAGGAATGGGAAACCACCAGAGATTTCCTCTCTTTCAGAATTCAAGGTGATTTTGAGTACTGCAGATCTGTGGGGCTGCTTGCCCACAGTTTTGCAAGTATAAAAATTCTACATGGCAGGTATATGTTGCCTAATCTAGAGGATTTGCTCTACTGCAATGCTGGAACCACAGCTTTGGCACGGGGGGTTGAGACTAGATGATCATTAAGGTCCCATCTAACCCAAACTATTCTGTGATTCTGTGATTAACAGAAGGTGCATCCTTGTATATAATAGTGGAACAGACTCCTACTACTAACACATTGTTTACATCATACTTTCTTTCTGAAAACCCACTGCTTTCCAGCAGGGAAACTGAAGATTCTTACCATTCTTGTAGGGGCAAGAAACCCCAAATACTTCACATTCCAGTCCCTAGGAAATCTGCAGTCTATGAAAACTAGATACATTAGGAGTTTTATGGCTGGACACTCTCTGATAAAAAAAGAAAAAAATACAACAAGAGTATGAATTTGGGACCCACATCAGGAAGAAAATGAATTTGCAGTTCAACAGGAACAGGCTTAAATGATTTTTCATTAATAGCGTGGTATCACTAAATGCGTTAAGACTGCATGAAATAATTGACAAAATACTGAGTTGTGAAAAACTGAACTGTTGAGCATCTAAGATTCTTAAGGGCATAAGATTTCTCTATCACTCTGAAATTGAACAGTAATATGAGGTACTTCCTAATGGCCTTGATAAATTAATTTGAACTGTATGACCAAAACTGTTTGTATAAAGGTAACTGTTGGAAGTATTTTGTGCCCATCTTGTGTACCTAGAGGAAAAAAAAAAAAATTGGTTTGAATTTCTATAGGAAGCAATACACACTCTTTTGACATGAATGTTTTAAAGCTGCAATTCTGAATCATTGGTAATGAATAAATAAATGGCTTTGACATTTTCATTAAATTATGTATTTAGACAAGAATTTTAAAATCAAATATTGATACCATTGAGTCTGTTGTAGTATTGGCCTGATTATCACATCTGTCATGCTGCAGCTGATAAATTACGCCAGGTTGGAGGTGCTCTTAAAAGGTTCAGCATACTATTAAAATGCAAAAATACTGACCAAGCTCTTTTTCTAAAATCTGAGACTAATTAAGCAACTGTGAGCATTTTGTTAGAATCTTAAGATCAATTACCTAGGAGGAAAAGAAGAATATAATAAAGATCATTTTAGATATCTAAAAGGCTCCAGGCTTTATTGAAGTACAGAAACATTTGGAAATGATCCAAGCCTCTCTGAGTGTCCTAGTCTTAATTATTAATTTCCTGGGGATATGCTAGTAACATTAAAACAAGTGACCAAACTACTAATAAGCACCATTTTGTCTCCGTGCCACATAAAGTAAAATCTGGTTTAAATTTCAGAATTGTAATTGTATTTCAGAATAAAATACAGTTAGTTTCTCCAGGGGGGATTTTTGTTGGGTTTTGGTTTTTGGTGTTTGGGTGTTTTTTTATCGGAGAGCTAAAAGTGTGTAACTTCTAAAATCTTCAGCAACATGGCTGCTAAATATGAATAATTTACGGAAAGTTTGCTTGTTTATGAGATTTTATAGGAAATTTAAAATACATATTTCTGTCTACAAAACAGATAATTATTAATGGTAATGTAATAGATGTGTTGTGTTGTATTGAGTGCACTACGTGGGCCATTAGTAGGGAGTTCATATTAGAGTTATTTTCTGTGATATGTTGCAGGGAAAAGTTGTGTATATAGAAAACTTTGATGTGCTTGAGCTGTGCGATTGCATGTGTGGCTAAGCTGCATTAGTGAATAGGTTTGTGAGAGAAAGAGTACAAGCAATAGCAAATAGCTGGGCCTTTATAGACTCTCAGCATGTTTCTATAATGATTTTTGTATACTTGTGTGTCTGTTGCTGTTTCTATATACATTCTTATTCTGTATTGGATAAACCCAAAACAGTGTTGTGTACCATAAGTTTTTTCTGGGTTAGGGCATTCTTCTTGAGTTACTTATGGATTCTCCATTTACAACTAATGCTGTTTTTCTGATCTCATGCTGGATGAAGATTCTTTTGCATGATCTGTGTGCCTCAGTTGCTTGCTCAAATGTAAGAAGTGGATGTTATTTGTGAGCTCGTTGTTCTAGGTGTTGAAGTTTATAATTTCTACTCCTGAACACTGAATAATGATGCCTTTTGAAAGGTGTCCCTGACATCCAGATATGCCTCCAAGACATGTCACAGAAGCACTTGAGATACTTAAGTAATTTTGTAAAATGTAAAAGCATTTGGTTATGGAATATCAATTACCACATATTTCTGTCTCATGCTGCAACATGTTCAAATAATTATAAGTGTTACCAAACCTGTGTTCTTTCATGTTAGCTATTGCATATCTAGCCATGAGTAAAGGCTGGATATTCTAACAGCACCTGCAGATCATTCTGTGCCCTTTTAGCTGATTCCCAATATTGTAGCCCTTGCAACTAATTGTAAGAAGCAATTGCAAAGAAACTTCCATTTCCACCTGCAGCGCTCAGTCTGAGCATGTCCTGTTTGTGTAGGCATCATGTAAAGGCTCTTTAGAAATAATGTCTGCTTGGTAAAACAGGATCAGTAGATCATTAAGCTGTTGAACTTTAAGAAATCTCTGCTGAGCCACTGTAAACTCAGTCTTTTCAGAGGCTTATTGTTGGGTCTGATTTGGGTGATTCCTTGGGAATGAAAATAGCACATTGCTGACAGAAGTGTGAAGCTTCTGTTAAGCGTTAGCTTTTTGCTTTAAAGCAGAGTCCTATTTGATCTTTTGACTGACACTGTTACTGATGGGACAGGGGAATGTTTTTTAGTACTTTTGTTTGTTATGTGGACACAAATGCTTATTTTCTCCTGAAATTCTCAGAAACTGTTGTATAATTTTTGCAAAGTTGCAAGGAAATAAAATAAGTATAATGGTAAAAGCCAGGCAGTCTCATAATAAATGTTCATAATAAATGTTTTAGCTGTATGCCAATTTTTATTACAATCATTTTGTGCTCATGATGAGGTGAATTATAGGTAATTCTCTTTTTAATTAAAATATATTTCAGCAAGAAGTAATCTGCTTGGTTATAAATGCAAAGAGATTTCCCAAATTTGATTAGGTGTTTATATGTTACAGTTAAACCAAATGTATGCTTTGAAAGGAGAGCTTAAAATAGCAAAATCATAATATCATAACTCACAAATTAGAACAGTCATAAGGAAATACCATAATCACAAGATTAGCTTGAAGATTAAAGTGAGGTCAGAGATTTGACTCACCAGCTGCAGTCTGACTATTTCTGAACTAAATGAGAGGACTGTGTACGGTAACACAGAGGCAAATAAGCTCTGTAAATTCATCTGTAATGATTACTCCATTCTCATTTTCCTGTGTGCTACTTCTTAGCATTTCTGGTTTACCATAAGAGTAGTTACTATTTCTTACTATTAGCGCTACTGTACATTTATTACATACCTGGTTGTTGTTGGTACAGAACAGTGTGCTAGAGGTTAAGAGTTTCCATTCTCACTCAGCTTAAAAACACTTTCTGTTGCTTTTCCTTGCTCTTTTCTTACAGAGCCATTGGTAGATTAAAGGAAAGGAAGTCATTGCACCAAAAAAAACCTATGAAGAGAGGAAAAGAGTTTCTTTATCTAACATTACTACTGAGCCATTGACTGTGGCTTACCAGGTATCATAAGTTAAGCTAAACCTGACCTTTACTTGACTGCAAAATTGTGAGGGAAATGCTAATTGCTTCAGGAAGTAGAGCAGTTTTTTTTGGCTGAAACATCCTTCTTTTGTGTTTGGCTTGTTCCATTCCTGCAGTTGAGTGTTAGAAGTGCATACTGGCACTGGAAGTGTTCAGATGTGTTTTGAAATACAGATCCAGGAAAAAGTAGCAACATTTTATATACTTGTGTTAAGCATGGTAAAAGTCAGGTGTTGGATCCTGGCACTGAAAAATCCAGACATCTCTGCAAATGTATTAAGTGTCTTTGTAGTCCAGCTGGCACCTCTTTCATCCAAAAAAAAAAGTGTCACTGTCCAATATGCAACAGAATACACCCACAATTTGGCATTGATTTTTCTGGATCAGAGGTTGCAGCAGATACTTCTGTTATTCATTCTTACCATATCTTTTGCAAAAAGCATGAAAGGTCTTAAACTGACTGTTTTAAATGCTATCAATAATGAGAAATACAAGGTTTATAAAATGATTTGTACAAACCTTGGAATAATTTATTAGTGACAGACAAAATCAACATTTAATATGAGTCTCAGATGAAGAGTTTATATAGGCCTAGATATTTCCTGAAATGAAGAGAATTTTTCCCTCATTATAAAAATAGCTAGCCACAAGAAAATGAAAACTTAGGCTTATAGGTTACAAAAAATACTCTTTCATGTTCAGAATGGTGTCTTTAGTAAGCATCCTCGTTTAGCTTAATGACCTTAATATGAAGAGTTGATTTCAAGTGTCTAGTGATACTGGAACCAAAAGTATTTTGTCTAATATTCAGCACACATGTTTCTAATGGACACACATATTCTTGCAGTCTTACTGCTCTGAAACTTTTGATCCATAAAACCAGGCTCTTCAGTTATTTCTACCCACCTGCTATTTAAGGATATATTTTATCCCACTCATAACTCAAATTGAAATTATGGCCTTCACTGAAAGGGAAAGAGAGAAACACCCATTTTCCCTTTGGAAAAGAAAACTAAAGAACAATTAGGGATCTGCAAAGGAGAACTTTATATTCTGTTCCTCTGAGCTTTCTAACCAAACCAGTTCTTCCAGTTGGTGATAATTAAAGTCCTTGTGGACAGATGCAAAACAGACCAAAAAGATCAAATGAGTCACAGTGATTACACTTAAGTCTTCCCTGTAGTGGTGGACATGCAGATGAAGTTCATGGCAGGGCAGTACTTATCCTCAACATAAACAGCCCTAAGCTCAGTACGGTACAGAGGCCTGCGTCCTCGAGTTTCTTCTTGTTTAGGCAAAAGTAAGAATTTGGCCCTAGTATTTCATGGGTGTTCAGAGGTCACCTATGCCTTGTCACTTCAGAATTCAGCATTATCATTATTCTACCAAAATCACAATATGATCTTGAGCACTTATCACTGTAAATAGTGGTAGAAAGTAGGACGATTTCTGCATGAAATACACTGGGTTATAAGAACAGTTGAGCCCAGCCTGTGAGCCCTAACATGCTGCCAGGATTGTGCAGTCCTGTTCAGCACTACATTGGTCAAAGAATGTTTGGATTAGAGCTGACTTGCACCCTAATAGCTGAGGGGCTACACAGAATTAGCTAGTATCTGTGGGCATCCTCTCTGTGAGGCACACACTTTGCGCATATTATTTATCTTCTAACATATATTATTTATCTTCAGCCTTTTCCAGTATTTTATGAAAGCAGTTATATGGTCTCAAGGACTGGAGTTTTATGAAGAAACCAGACATGCACTGAAGTAGTGAGATCTGGAAACTGAAATAATACTGTACATCAAAAAAAGAATTTAATACAATTTGGGTTTTTTACTTCTGTACCATTGAAGATATTTTCTGCATGTGCTTGTGCTGGTCAACAGTAGGGGGTTGTTGTCCAAACCCACAAATTGGGTAAAACAACACAGAAATTTTGTTACATTTTGTTTAGTTTTCTCCCTTGATAACTACCCATCCCTTCTCTGTTTAAAGTTCATGGACAAAAGTTTTCATCTGTGTAGCCTTCATAATGTACAGCTCCTACAAAAGGAGGTAACTATGCAGTCACACATGGCTTGCACATCGCCATGTCTCAGAAAACCTCTTGGTGCTCTCAGGCAAGCTGGTGGCCCAAGCTTCAGTTCCTGTGGTTGGGTTTGTACGCAACAAGGTCTGTGTGGTTCCAGATCAGGACTTGCGTATTATCAGCCCTTTGCATGAAATCTGTAAGTACTTCTTGAATCTAAAAACTCTCAGTGTGCAAGTGTGCACATACTTCAGAATGTGCAGAGTATCAAACATTTGAAGCCAGGAAGATTGAATTTTTTTTTTTCCTCTTTTAGAACAGGCACTTAAATACATTATTTTTCGTGGAGGCTTGGCAGGGACAATGTGTATATAATGTAGGCCTCTGGTGAAATCAAAGTCAGCTGATCAAACTACATCTTTGAATGCGCAGTAAAGTAACTTTTTGGAAGGCAAGATTTTTAAATTCAATTTAACATATGTATAGCAAATTAAGCTGAGAGCCCAAGGGCAAATAATTTGTTCATTCATGGATTCCTTGTGTTTGTAACAACATAGAAAACTGGCATTCAGTTCTTTACCTGAAGAGCTTTTCTAGCACAGATGGATCTCTCTTTAACAGTAACCTTCTTCCTCTGGCAGAAGCTCAGTCAGGTAGCATACTGACTGCCTGCATGAGTGAGAAGAGTTGCTTTTGGACTCCAAGCAGCCTTTTTTCTCTGTATGAGGAAGACCAACTCTAGTTTCAGAGCAAGGTGATATCCTGAGAAAGTCCTCTATTCCAGAAAGCGGTTATTTTTTATGCTATTTGTAACTTTGCATCATGGTAACGGAGTATTTTTAATGGAAAAGATGAAGTAAATTTAATAGATTCTATGAAAAGGGAATGCCTTAATTTTTGCATGTAATCAGGATGTGAAGATGACGGAAGCCATATTACTTCAGTTTGGGGAGGAGGGATGAGTGGATTTGGTCTTTCTTCCCCCTCTTCCCCCATTTTCCTGGATTCGCTACAAGTTCTTTGTGGCAGACTAATAACTTCTCTGACCTCAGATTGTGCCTCTGATTTAGGCTTATTACAGATAACCATCAAGCCTTTTCTCCACATCTATAAATCCATAATTAACTCTGGTTTCAGCACAGGCTGTTACAGGACTTCTGCTTTACAGGCCTGTCAAAGAATTTGAAATCCCATAGAAGACATTGCCCATTTAGTCCTTAACTTCTTATCAGCAGCATTTCCTGTTAGCCTAAATACATCCCCAATCAAATCACATGCCTCTGCCTTGAGCCTGTTTTACTTAGGTAGTTTCTACTGCTCAGTGAGCTTTCTTTCTCCCTCCATTTTTGTGTTTGTTTTTTTTTTTTAATATTCTTTTTAAAGAAGGATTTTCATACCCAAGAAAGCTTTCAGACGTGCCAGACATAAGTCCTGGCTGCTGTGGAGTGATGCAGCTCTGAGTGAAACTGCCTTAATTCCAGAGAGAAGGAGCTGGAGCAATCCAGAGGAGGGGCTGTGTCTTTTGCATTCTGTCTTTTTAGCCCATTACAAAAATACTTGACCACCTAAAAGAATAGTGGGTAAAAGGATGTCTCAGGTGCAAAGGGCAGGAGATCTGTGACATGGGTGTTCCTGTGTAAATAAACATATAGAAAACAGAAGGAGTGTAGTGATTACTTCTAGGCAGCCCCTGAAATGGTGACTCCCCAGTTCTTGACTAGAGAGAAAATAATCTCTCTTCTTTCTTACACATGATTAGTTTCTTGTGTAAGAAGAAAGCAGCAGCATGCCACTTTCTGTTTACAAGGTGATAGCATCATTCTTCAAACAGAATATTTTGTTTGCTGCTCAAGATTTAGTTTTCTGTTCACGTAATTATAGAAAACATCAGAGGAAACTTGGTTTTCTCTTGCTTTTTGTGCTTGTGCTTTCCCACCTGATCCAGTTATGGCAATTCTGAATCGGATCAATGCCATTAGCACAGTTTTTTTATGTGTAACAGATTCCAGTGGTTCAAATCCAGGACTGTTCCTCAATGGCAGGATCAGGCAGGAATAGGAGTTTGTAAATTGTAGCACTCAGCTGTCAATTGAGACTTAAGAAAAAGAAAGGAAAGCATGATTCCCTTTTATATGATTTTTTTGTTTTCTCTTTTTTTTTTTTTAATTTGCTCAGTGTCCAAAATATTCAAAAAGACCTGGGAAATGTCATGGCAAGCCATGTGCAATGCATATATCTAGCTATATTTCCTACTTACCTATAGCATTAGCATTCAAAATATTTTAGGTGAAATGATATGCCTGGAGCATCACTTAAATTTAATGGGTGATGATAATATCTTATTTAGAATGGCATAGTTTTGAAGGTATATTTCTCTTAGTATGAGGAAAAAACGCTAACATTTCAAAAGGTACATTTAAAAAGCCACTGATAATTTTGTCTCAGAGAATGCTCGAGTTGTCTGTGGCAGCAGATAGACATCTCAACCATAGCCCTCTACATGTAGTATTCCTTCTGGGATGTCTGTCCTCTCCCTGCTATGAGTACAGTAAGAATATTTGTATTTTCAAGAAACCTCTTCATTGCCTACTCATGACAACAGAATACAAGAGTATGGATGACATGATGTCTATTTTTCAGATCTACAGTGCCCACTTTGACGCTGTCCTTTTGAATTTTTTTGAAACCTTACAGACAGAATTCAAATTAACATTTTGTAAGGTTTTGTTAGGAAAGGGCTGTCCATCTGGCTCTTTCTGTATAACCACTATTAAAACCCTAGGGTCAAGATACCCTGTTGTTCTTATCTTTCTTCTCTTGTGTTTTAGTGAACGATCTCTTTTGTACCAGGATTGTTTGTGCAGGTCTATAATTCTAAGGAGCTTTTTTATCTTGGCTTTCCTGAATTAAGAAATCTCTGTATGTTTTATAGTCTAGAATAGAAGCCATGCACACAACCATATCCTCCCATGAAATGAAAGCTAAATTTTCAGCCATACAGCAGTTATATACAACTTATTACAGATCTGTTTGCAAAGATCTTTTCTCATTCACTGTTTTATTATTATTTTTATCATGGAACTGTAGCAAATTAGAATTCTGGAATGCTGGTCCACACCACTGGGAGTATGTCTGACCTTATAATATTTTAGTCTGTGATCTGTTGTTGTCTATATGTTTTTTCCTAATACAATTGGAATACAGTGATGATAACAAGTCTTACTGCAATTAATGAAACATACCTCTGCAGTTTATATCATTCTAGAGCAATGGTTTTTAACTTCAGATTCATAATTGGAATTTCTCTTACAGTTATTATTGTCTTACTCATCTCTTATTCTTGCTTTTGGAATTATTTTATTATTGTAAACTTATTAGTTTCTAAATCTGAAACGAGAAGATATTTGCATTTGATCCTAGAATATACTATTTGGGCTATTTAAACTTTCCCATAGTCATTGATTTTCTTCAGTGCTTTTCTCTGCATCTTGTACACAAATACAAAGGAGGAAGAAATGGGGTTGTTTCCAGGATTTCAGTTTAAGGTAGCTGGCAGGTCTGCCTCTTCTTGTCTTAAAGCATAATATTTACTGCCCTAGAATTTCATCCTCAAGGGATGTTTTTATCTGGGGGAGAACCCAGCGGTACCCTCAGCAAGGGCACATTAAGCTGAGAACAATTTCTTATGCTAACTGTTTTTCTTACTGAATTTCAAATCGCAACATTGTCGTTTTTCACTGGGGAGAGCTAATGGTAGAGATTTAGTTACAGGGTTTTGTTTGGTTTTTGCCCCTTAGGAAAATTCTGGTCTGAAACAGTCATGCCTTTCATATAGCAAGCCTAATAGGTGTTGCTTAAAAAAAATCCTCTTATGTCAGTGTGCCTAAGATGAATTGGTAAATTTTCATGAGAACCTCCATTACCACAATATGTTTCCTATTTGACTAATGTAGTATGTGTAGATGGACAACTCAACACTTATAGAAGGCAGACTCTTTAATGTTGAAAGCATTACCATTGACAGTTTGGAAAAAAACAGAATAAGCCTAAATTTTTGCAAGCTTTGGTTTTCGATAGCAAACATATACTCTTCATAAACACTCTATTTGCCCTGCAGGGTGGCTGAGACAGCAGTAGTCACAGGGATCAGAGCCTCACACAGCTTAGACTAGTGGCATGTAATTTATGCAGACTGCTCTGCTGGGTCACTTTGCTTTCTTTATCTCACATCTTTATTCTGCCTACAAAGATGTACAGTAGGTGGAATCTGTCAGGCATGAAGCCAGCAGGCAATGTGAAAGTGGAGACTGCTGGCGTCAGATTGATTAAGCCTGTGCACGTGTCTGTAGAAAGGAGACATCAGGTTTAATCACTCTGCCTGAGTTTCTTTCTGTTCCTTTCTCTTGTAGATAAATGTCTTGTGAAATGTCTTGTGTGGATCACAGTGGGAGCACTCCACTAAAGCAGAAAAGTAATAAAGGATAAAAACTTATTATCTTACGCCTATTGTTTTGTTATCAACAGAGGTGTATGAAGTCTGTATGTCTTAAAATAAGAATTTCTAACATGTTTTCAGAACTTTTCCTTATACAGAATTCATAGGAAATAGTAAATATAACATACGTCCTTAAGAACTATTCAATAGTAAGTTTTTGGAAACATCAGTCTCAGCATTTCTCAGTTTGTAACTTTGATCTTTGTTTTGTTTACTGGAGAGTACAAAGCAGGAAAGTATTTTGGTTATAAGCTCTTCTGAGAGCAACTGGATCCTTTTAAAAATACATGTATATTTATTTTTATTGGTTTACAAATGTAGAGTGATTCCCAAGTCTGCTAAGCCTTGAGGCTGCAGTAGAAAACACAGTGTATATTAACTCTGCAGACTGACAAGGAACTGCCAGATACTGCATTTGCTACACATTTTATTGTTTAAAACATTTGGCCAACTTGTTTGAATAGAAATGTGAGGGGAAAAGAAGATGAAGGAAATAAAAAGCCTGAAAGAAAAAAAGGAATGTAAATAAAAAAGTAAAGAAAAAAATCACAGTTGATTTGTGATTGAAATTATTACCGCTAGTGTTTTTCAGAGTTGTCCTCAGTGGTTACAGTGCATATAAGTTGGTGGAGATTTTAAGTGCTGCCCTGTGCTAGATAGCATAAGTTGTTTCCTTTCCTTGTAGGAAAAATAACACACAAACACAGCAGTTGTTCATTATTTCTAATCCCTTGATTGAACAGGTATCATAATCCCCTGCATTTGTTACTGGAAGTAAGGGAATGAAGTATCTTAAACCCTCTGAAATTCTAAATTGTACCTTCAGCCCTATGTTTTAAGGTGCTTTTTACTGTATTCAGTCAAGCAGTATATAATGTCATCTCCAAGGTTGCCTGTATGTCTGCTGAGCATATTCTCCTTTTTGATTCTAAGGTCCTGAAACAAAATTCTT
The DNA here is from genome assembly GCA_024733675.1 of Psilopsiagon aymara. Classification (NCBI taxonomy): domain Eukaryota; kingdom Metazoa; phylum Chordata; class Aves; order Psittaciformes; family Psittacidae; genus Psilopsiagon; species Psilopsiagon aymara. Next base: position 1,787 of record JANRGW010038783.1, on the reverse strand, counting down.
TGGAGACTTAAAGGAATGTATAACTATTCCCAAATAGTCATACTACAGCATGTTTGGGTCTTTGTTGAGTAGAGGTTGCCGCAAGTTAAAGGAGACCAGAGACAAAATACAGGCTCTGGACGCAGCAGTAATAATGGAGTGTTTTACCCAAAGAGGAAGTGTGGGATAAGAACTGAAAAAGACAGGCATGCAAGATTTTAATTTTAACTTGCAGATCCTATTAAGTCACAACTATTTGGCTCAATGCCAAAAGTTCCAAATTAAAAGGATTGAGCTGGACTGTAACTCCCTTGATAAAATCTAGGATTAGCTATTGCAACTCTTGTTTATTGGTCTTCTAGAAGACAGTATAGGTAAACTTTATTTATTCAAAACTGCTGTTGACTCACAAAGTATGGTGTTTGCCCAAGAGGTGAAAACAAAGCGCTGAGCACTTGTGGTTCTTAAGGTTCCCATGATGTATTTGCAGAAGCTGAAGGTGTTAATCCTGGTGGTCTGGCAAAACTGCTGCCTGAATGATTGCATTGTGGATTTTTCTTCACCTCTGGTGCAATTGCATTTGGGTCTGAAATTCATTCCTAGCCTTAATAATTGTGCAATGTTGCTGAGCTTTGTAAAATAGTGTTGCTTTGCTCATTGTTCTCCATGTATTCAAGGCTCAGATACTCCAGCTTAGGTCTTTAGATGTGGCGTAGTAACCATTCTTCCATATATTCCTATAGCTGTGGAGCTCAAGTGTGACTGTCTATGGGCTTGTCTTCCACTCTTTGAGCTGATCTTTATGTGCAAAGTCTAAATCACTCACTCTAGCACTGTAGATATGAGAATCTATATTTCAGTTTCATGTGGATAGACCCTCCAGTCACAGATGATTTCTCCTCTGCCCAGATAGTCCCTTACTGCATAGGACTTGATGCTAATGAAGTATTTTCCTCTCATAGGCTCGGAATTCCAGCTAAGCTAGGCAAATCAGCATCCTTCGCATAAAATGTAGTCACTGAACTTGATTACAGCTTTTCAGCTCTGTTTCCAAGGATCATAGCAGTAAGCTACTTCAGTATATAACTGGAATAACAGAGAACAAGTAGTTTTGCATATATGAAAGCAGCAGTTGTGTTGCATTTTATTAATCAGAAGGAACATCTTTTGCAACTAGATGTGGTTCCTTGTTACTACAGGTACAAGGACAGATACTTTTATGAAATGATTTGTGAAAGTAGCTTTTCCCCTCTGCCTACCTCTATGCCTAAAAAATGTACTTTTTTTGTGAAATGTTTCCATGCATTAGCAAATATTTTGGAAAAACATAAAACTGTTTAATGCTTCAATGATTGCTTCCCATGTTAAAGCTCTTCCTCTCCCTGTTTTTGAAACAGACCAATTCCACTTACATTTTGTTTGATTGACTTTTTTGACCTGCACTGCCTACATTTGATGTCTTGCCATGCTGGACTTTAAATAACCTGTGCTGTCCTATGAAATTAAATCAAGACTAACACTGGCAGGCATGCTCACTGAAGTAAACCTTTACCCTTATTGTCTTCTATTGCATTGCTGCCTGGCCTAGGAGGCAGCCTGAAATAATGAGAGCTAATAATCAGTTGCAGGACGAATCTGCCCAATTGTTTGTTCTCCCTTGAGCTGATTTATCTCTAATTTTAAGGCAAGACATTATTCTGTTTCAGCTTGGAATTTATAAGCCTCCAAGACAGGATGAGAAAATTGGGGCTGTTCAGCCTGGAGAAGAGAAGGCTGTGTGGAGACCTCATAGCAGCCTTCCAGTATCT
>JANRGW010038782.1:20670-76262 GCA_024733675.1 Psilopsiagon aymara | reverse complement strand
TGGAAGGCTGCTATGAGGTCTCCACGCAGCCTTCTCTTCTCCAGGCTGAACAGTCCCAACTTTCTCAACCTATCTTCATACAGGACCAACCCTTTCTTTTACATTTTGTGGAGAGGCAGGATCAGGTCTCAAAGCTGGCTCAGGTCAGTCCAGAGCCTGTTTTTCTGGCACATGGTCTAGCATGGGCTCCCTGTGCCATAGATGAGCTGCACTCTCCTGGGGAACAAAAGGTTCAATGTGTTGGCTTATTCCTCTTTCAGAAAATCATAAAATCACAGAATAGTTTGGCTTGGAAGCGACCTTAAAACTCATCCAGTTCCAAACCCCTGCCATGGGCAGGGACACCTTCCTCTAGACCAGGTTGTTCCAAGCCCCATGAGCTTGGCCTTGAACACGGCCAGGAATGGGGCAGCTGCGGCTTCTCTGGGCAACCTGTGCCAGCTTCTCACCGCCCTCACAGTAAAGAATTTCTTCCTAATAGCTAACCTAAACCTTTCCTTTTTCAGTTTAAAGCATTTTTGCAAGAGCTCACATTGCCAGGGGACTGGCAGGTCCACAGCTCTCATGGTCCTCAAATTGAGGTTTCCCCACGCTGACCATTACCAGCAGACAATGCTAGCTGGGTGAGGGAGCAGGTCCTAGCAGGAGCAGAGATGCCCTCGTTTGCTGCCGCCAGCTGAGGTCAGGCAGCTGCCTTGGCCTGGGTGACCAGGAGGGTGCAAAACCTTCTCAGATCCTCCAGGAAGGCCACCCTATCATTTCATGAAGGACTGCTGTCATTTCTTCGGTGTCAGGCTCTCTGTTGCTCAAACCAGCTTAAATATTGCACAATGTACATGGGCACCAGTCCTAACACCTCCCAGACTTTGGGTCCAATGCTGATCCAGGCTCTGGCCTGGGGCCCACCTCTATTTTAGGTACAGAGCCCTCTGAACCTGTCTGTGTGCAAGTGAGCTCCGAGAGGAACTCCCACATGAGTGACCCGTGAAGACTTCATTTTGTTTCAGGCTGCTTAAAGTGTTATTGGAAAATTTTGTAAGGCAGCTCAAGTGAGTGAAAATGATTTGCTTAGGATGAATGTAACCACCAGTGCATTACTTCACATAATCTAAACAGAGTTTCAGGCACACTTAATCTATCATTCCCTGAAAGAGAGAGGCTGAGTTAATGCTCTCTGACAAATATTATGTTTCTCAGGCAGCCCTGGTGCTGTCTTCCACATTTCCTGACCCACTTTGATTAGATATATAAACAGCACGAGTAAAACACAGGTCGGGTTTTGCTGTTGGAAATGCAAGATAAGGATACCATAAAGGCTCATCAACACCCCAGTGCTCTCTGTGTGAGACACCAAGCACTCGGGAGGTCAGAGATTCCTTCTCAGTGCTGTAAGATGAGTCACTTGGCTAATAACTATGATTTATAACAGTGTTTTAATAGCTCCCTGGGCTCTCTGACAAAGGCAGGAGAGGGCAGGGTGTCACACCTCGGGATGGTTGCCTGTGGGGCAGGGGGAGAGGGGAGAGCAGGGCCCACATCCAACAAATAGTGAGCTTCATTCAGGGGGTAGCCAGAGAAGCTCAGGGGGGAAGCAAGGAAGGCACAAAAGGCAGAGACACCAATGAGCTCCTGACAGTGGGTTTGCTAATGCTGGCACAGTCCTCTGAATCAAACATTAATGTCAGGGCTTGGAGCTGGTAATAGAGAGGAAAAGATCCATTTCCTCCATGTTGCGTTTGCAACTAGAAGGTGTGTGACTAGTGAGACCGTCAGTGTTACAATCCCTATAGTGGATAATCGAATGGGTTAAATCTGCCATAAAAACACCCAAAGCCTCAACTCTAATTGTTAATTAGCTGTAAGTGGGCCCACAGCCACATCTCCGGGCATGTGTACAAAAAAGTAATCTGGAGAAAATTGGAACACTTCTTTCCAAACACGAAAACCTCCCACATCCGTCAAACTGCAGTTCCCCTAAAGTCAGTCCTCACTGCTTGCTTTCCCAGAAAGGAGCACTACAGAGCAACTTGGAAGTCAGGAAACAATGTAAAAGACACACAGCTTCACTATAGTGCTAATCCAAAGGGCGCAGAGGTTAACTGAGAGCTGGCAGGAAGAACAAGACAAGAGTTTTCTCTATATGGTTTCCCTGATACAATCATCCAGAATCATTAGCTGGGGGAGGAAAGGCTGAAGACTGTGATCCAGAGAGCTGCGCTGGAGCCTTATCTTCAGATCTTCACTTGTTTGTTTGAGCAGGACAGTACAAACTAAGTGACTACACCTTCCCCAGGCTGGCCAGAGAGGCAAGTACAGCTCTGCCCCATGGAGCTGAATTTGAGTTTCCATTGCCAGGGGTGCAAAATGCAGTCACCCATACAGTGGACAGCTTGGGAGCACCCAGAACCAGCAGCTAGAGCTGGGTGGGCACAACATACCTCCCTGCGACATGCTGCAGGTTTTCAAACTGTATTTCACTGGGCAACAAACTAAAAATCTCAATCCAAAATAAAAACCATGAAGCTGAGGGCTAAAACCTTTGTAATTAAAACTGTGTTATAGCCCCTTTTGACTTCAAACTAGTAAAACCCCAGACTTTTCACAATTTACTGATGATTTTTAAATGCTGATTTTCATGGCAGTGATTTATATTTTATGTTATATCAGTGTTTTCTGATGGAAAAACTCATTCTGTGAAAAGGTGTTTTAAAATATTCCAGCAGGTGTTTCCTGCTTGTACCGAGCAGTTAAAAGCAGTGGCCTCGTGAAGATACTATGAAGCAGTATCCACAAAGCTTTTTCACGTTCCTGGGTGCTAAGGAAAAGGAAAGCTGTATTCATTTAAGAACGATTTTGTTTGGGTTTTGTTTGTTTGTTTGGGGTTTTTTTTGTTTGGTTGTTTTTTCTTAAACAAGAAACCCCATAAGAATGACAACTGCTGTGTGAAAACATCTTTCAGGCAGCTGAATTGTCACTTGCTGTAATTAAGTACACGATCCATTCAACTTGAAATTGAAACTCAAGATTTTTACTTTTTGCATTAGGATGTAAGAGTCTCTTCCTACTGTCTTCTTTAGCAGATATCTAACTTAGGTTTCTATTGAAGACTGAGATGGGGAGAAGAGCATCCCAGGGCCAGTGACATTGTCTTACATGGGTTATAGCAGGGGAGTCTTTTATTTTGGTGAAATATTTGTCATTTGGTAAAATATTTGGTGAAGTATTTGGTGAATTTCTTATATAAAGAGAGCAAACTTTTGTTTTTTGGGGGGTTGTTTTGGGGTTTGGGTTGGTTTTTTTTAATTAGAAAAGGAGAAAGGTAGGAAGACTGTCACTGCTAGGGAATAAAAAATAGCCATGGTTGTGAGACGCAGGGACAAAGAAATATCCAAGTTGTTTTTACGTGCCCCTGGAGATTGCCACACCAAAGCTGTGTGCCTGGGGAGGCTGGGTATGCACAGCTTAGGTTCTGCCTGGCCAGGCATCAGCTCAGCAGCCAAACCTGTGGTTAGGATGAATTTACAAAAGAGAGGGCAATGTATTAAGGGTCTGTTTGAACAGTTAGTGAAGACCCTCCAGTGTGTTATGGGCTGATGCAGTAGGGGTGGGAGGAGGGCTGACAGCCCAATCACTAACTCTGCATCCACAATTAGCTGGCTGCTTACCCTCCCCAGGGAAAGCGTAAGTTGGTTTCCCTGGAGCCTGCTTTAACCTCCTGTGGATTAACGTGTGAAGCTCCTTGCAAGCACAGTGTGGCCCTGTGTTGGGTGTCACAGCTCTGTGCAGAGATGGGGACCTTTCACCAGCCGAGGGTCAGAATAGCAAAGAAAGAAATTGAGGCAATTCAGTCTGCGCTGATAACTGAATTAATTTAGGAGTTATGAAGAACAGGCTACTTCTTTCTGTCCTTCCATCCTTCTTGATCAGAACTTGCTTCCCTTTACCCATCAAATTGACTATGCCTGAACCATAGAATCACAGAATGGTTTGGGTTGGAAGGGACTTTAAAGATCATCCAGTTCCAACCCCCTGCCATGGGCAGGGACACCTTCCACTAGACCAGATTGCTTGAAGCACCATCCAGCCTGGCCTTGAACACTGCCAGGGATGGGGCATTAATTTCAAATTGCTGCCTACATTGAGCCACCCCTGGAAGCTGACTTCAAACCCTCTGATGTAAAAATGGGTCTTGTCTTTGCTTTCGATGATCTGGGGGACTCGCTGCCATGGTTGTTACAATTCTGCTGCTTCTATGCAGTTATTAATTAGTCTAATAAGAAAATATGAGGGGGGATGCAGAACCACTGGCATGTTTGCTGGCTGCTACACCATCCCTCCACTCCTGTGCCTGAGAGCTATGCTAAAAATGCTGCCAGGTGCCAACGTGTAATGTTACAAAAAGGGCATCCACAAGGCTCTGTGACTCTGAAAGCCACTCAAGAAACATCATATGGCTTTGATTTGTGAAAGACCACACACATCACAGCACTTGCACCACCTGCTACACATTTCTTGCCAGTCACGGCTTTGCTTTGCTTTGCTGGTTCTGGTGAAGAAAGTGATCTTGAAAAAATCTGATTTTCATAACAATAGCACAGTAGAACCATAGTATACTCAGTAATACGTACTCCTCTCCTTATACATATCCTGAAAGCGTACTGAATGAAAAGCACAGGCCACTGAATCAGCAAAAGCCACAGTTGGTAAAAGTTCAGTTTCTGCAGCAGGTTAGAAGATTCCCAGTGGATTAGGGCAGCCACTTGGGTCTGCACTGCTTTTGTCCTGGAATACGTAAGTCATGCCGCAGCACCTGTTGTGTGATTTTCCAAGTGCACCCTGCAAATGGGGCTGGGGAAGACAGGGGTGTCCCGCTGGCAGCACTGGTAGTGCTGCACAGACCCAGAAGTTCTGCTTGTGCCGGACAATCTGGTTACCACTGCTGCTGTGTGCCAGGGAAGCACGCAGGGACAAGGACAATGCCCGTGTGCCAACACATGTGCCTTGGGAATAGCTCATGCCCTGTCTGCTGACAAAAACTGGCAAATCTCACAGCCACCCCCAGAAGGAGCCCAACCAACTTAAGTTATGGATAGGAGGGTGTCAGCATAAGTTGGATGCCACTAATGACAACACTGATGCTGCCATAACCAGGATGCCGTGTATCTTGTTTCCCTGGGAAAAAGATTTTGCTGATAGAAGCTGAGAAACAAGTGCTGTGCTAGCATGGAGGTCCAGGCACTAAGCAGAAACTTGTTGTATTTTGAACCACAAGGGACAATACAGTCTACTCCTGCTTTGAAAGGAGTTCAGGTTGCTGCTCCTTCATCTAAGAATGTGCTTGGTAGGGGGTTATCTAACACAGGGCAAAACTTTGCTGGCAGTTCTCTGGATGTGTTTAGGTATCCCACACATACTCTGAAATCCGGTATAATTTGCTGGAAGGTTTATATGAACCTCATACGCATTTCCAAAGTTTCATCAGGCTGGGAATAATGATAACCTGAACTAATGTGCAACCACTCATGTTCGTCCCCAGGCAGGGACGAGGGATTGTCACTTGCATCAGTAGACCTTCAAGCATTTTCTAAACCCCTAGGCAGTGTGAAGAGTAAATGTGGAGGGAAAGTAGAGAAGACTCAGTGCAAAATCCAATAACTACAAAATGGAGTATCTGAAATAAGCTGTCCTAAGGCTGTCTAATTCTAACAAAGTATAATAGCAGAGCAGCGATACATCCCACTCTGAGGGGTGCAGGTGAAAAGCTGGACTGGAAAGCATGGGGCAGGGCTTGGGGCAGGTTGCTCGGGCTGGGTGAGGGCTTAAGTCCCATCACAGTGATGTGGCATTCAGTGCCACTGAACAAGAATTACCACCTGCAAGCAAAATTCCTAAAGGAATTGTTACTTGAGAGAAAGTGAGATCTCATTCAGATTGCACACAATACTCCAAGTGAGGTCTCACGAGAGCAGAGTAGAGGGGCAGGATCACCTCCTTTGACCTGCTGGTCACGCTCCTTTTGATGTAGCCCAGGATACAGTTGGCTTTCTGGGCTGTGAGCACACACTGAAGCTGGCTCATGTCCAGTTTCTCATGGACCAATACCCCCAAATCATTCTCTGCAGGGCTACTCTGCATCTCTTCTCCCCCCAGCCTGTAGCTGTGCCTGGGATCGCCCCGACCCAGCTGTAGGAACCTGCACTTGGCATGGTTAAACTTCATCAGGTTGGCATCACCCCACCTCTCAAGTGTGTCAAGGTCCCTTTGGATGGCATTCCTTCCCTCTAGCATATCAATCAAACCACATAACTTAGTGTCGTCAGCAAACTTGCTGAGGGTGCACTCAATCCTACTTTCGACGTCACCGACAAAGATGTTGAACAAGATCACTCCCAACACTGACCCCTGAGGGACACCACTTGTTACTGGTCTCCATTTGGACACTGAGCCATTGACTGCAACTCTCTTCATGTGGCCATCAGGCCAGTTCTTTATCCACCGAGTGGTCCATCCATCAAATTCATGTCTCTCCACCACAGAAACAAGGATGTCATGCGGGACAGTGTTGAACGTTTTGCACGAGTCCAGGTGGATGACGTCAACTGCTTTGCCCCTATCCATCAGTTCTGTAGCCCCATCATAGAAGGCCACCAGATTGGTCAGGCATGATTTCCCCTTGGTGAAGCCATGTTGGCTGTCACCAACCACCTCGTTGTTTTTCATGTGCCTTAGCATGCTTTCCAAGAGAATCTGCTCCATGATCCTGCCAGGCACAGAGGTGGGACTGACTGGTCTGTAGTTCCCCGGTCTGTAGGTCCCCTGGACTGACTGGTCTGTAGTTCAATGAAAGATGAAGCTAAATTAGAACATCTTCCTCGCCTTGAATTTGCACAGAAAACCATAAAGAAACAGAAAGAAACTGTTTCAATAGAAAGAATAGTTTCTGTTTCTGTTTGAAACTGTTTCAAAGAGAAAGAAACTGGAACTCAATAGGCTGGCTTCTTTAAAATATTTCACCGCCATGTGCTGTTAGTTGTGGTCTCACTAATTAAGAACTGGATCACATAGTTTTGATTTGTCTGTTGTATTTGACTATATTGATGAGACCTGGAAACATGAACTCACTACAACATCAGGATGCTGGGTTTTCAGCTTATAAATGTTTTTTAAAAAAATCTATGTTGATGAAAAAGCAAGAGAGTTGCTCTGTCCTCTAAGCAATGTCCTCATTAAATGAGAAGAAATGTGACATTGAATGGACTTAAAGGCATGGCCATTTACAAAGATAAACAATCTGAAACAAAGATAAACAGTCTTAGACTAAGAAAACTGTTGAAGAATTGAATCTTGTTTTGTAATTTGCTTTCATGAGGTATATAATGGAAATATACAGTATGTACTTTTTTTCCTCTTTTATTGCCATGTTATTTACTAAGATATACAAGTCAAACTAAAGGGTAAAACCATTTTAAGAAGGAGAAATATTAAGATACTAGATACTGGTATTTCATTTGTGCCAAAATCAGTCAGAGACATATACTGAGATACATCTTTTTTTATTATGATTTGACTTGGCACAAATTTAGTGCGTATTTCTATGCTCTTGGAGCCACTTAGTTTAATTTTAGCAAAATGTTATGACCCAGTTACAAGGAAGGGAATGAAATCATTATCCAACAGGCATGAATAATGTTACTAATTGCATTTATTTTGCAAAGTTAGATAAATCAGATTCTCATTGCTGAGTCTAAACCAGCATGTTAGATAATACATTTTTTTCATACTATTTTTCCCATAGGCTGTGACCATTATATGTTGTTTATCCCTACAATTTATCCAAATTTATCCCTACAACTATAGAAACTGTAGGTGCTTCTGTAATTATTTGTTAGGCAAATAATTTTTAGGCTTAACATAAAAAGTGAGCAATTAATGAATTAATTGTAAAAAACCCAACTTTTCATTATCTTGTCCGTTGTCAACTTTTGCTCATCTTTCATTTCAGTTTTTTGCTAAAGATCCTTCTTTATTCCTGGGATCTCTCTCTGGACTCTGAATTTTCCCTTAGTGTATTCCCTGGTAGAATTTTAATCATTCCCTTTTGATGTAAACAGCCATTCCAAGCTCAGGGGGCACATTGTCAAGTGTAGCTGAAGTAGTTTAATACTGTTTGTGGACTAAGATTTAGGGTGGTCTTCAAATACCTTGATAAGATTAAGGTTGAATGACAGCTCCCCCATGATAAAAGTAAATATCCTGCCATTATAGACTGCAAAGCTTTCCAGATATTAAACTAAGTATTGTACATGTGCATGATTGACAAAAACTAGCTACATACATTACAAGATGTGCCTAGTAGCATAAGAACTAGCCCAGAATTAATTCTAAATTTTATCCAGTGACCATTTTGAAGTGTTTTATATAAAAAAGTTCCTGAAGCAGCAACAGTCATTTATATCAAATAGATAAATCTTTTTTATTAACCTGCAGTATCAATGAGTCTTGTATTAATGGATCTGGAACCGTGCAAATTCAGGAACAGGTCGCTGGTGTTTCACCTGTGTTACTCTGGTGCTCACCCATATTATTTTGTAACTAAGTAGCTCTAGTGACCTCCTGGGAAGTAGAAGCTGTAAAGTTGAGTCTCTCTGTGTGAAGAGAAGTCTGGAAGAGTGTCCGCTAAATTCCCTGGAGAGCACATTATGACTACAGCGGTATACGAAAAAAATATCACCGTCACCACCATTTTAAAATCAAATTTATTACAACTGCACTTTGTCAAGAGCCTGATGTTGATGGGTTAGTATGTCTGGTAGACAGGAATTGTTAATCAAGTTTCTGGACCCTTATGAATTTTTGTAGGAACCAGGACCTCGGCCAGAAGTTTTCTCTGTTGCAAAAACAGGGATGTAGTGGTCAAAAATTTCTGTGCTTGCATAGGAAGGTGTCTTATGGATGCAGAAACCTTAAGCTTTATGGATTCTCTTTGACAGACTGTTTGGGACATTAATATCTTCTAAAATAATGTTTCGGTCTGACCTTATATTTTTAGCAGTGTTTTTCCACTGTAGATTGGCAAGGACTCTCTCTGCTCATTAATCTTCAGTATTTATCTCTTACGGATTTTAAATGGGAGTCTCTCAATGGGGTCTGTAAAACATATTCCTGGTTGTAGTACACCTAAGGTTTACACAGTAATAAGAAAAAGTTCTAAGCAACTGGAAGACTGAGCTATTAAAGTTCACGTGCTATTAACATGTAGCTAATATTTAGATACTACATAGAAATTGAACCTAATCAACCTTTCTTTTGTCACTGTGTTGGTAACTGTGAAAAATTACAATTGTTTACTGAGGAGGTGTATTTTGAATTGAGTTCTAGTAACTTAAAATGTTTTTTCAATCGAGCATCCTAGAATTGAAGATATATGCAACTGTCTAAATTGTTTGTTTTTTTCTTTATATGATTGCTTTTAATATCAGGGATAGGTTGTAAGAAATCTAAAGCCACATGAATCTATTCTATGCAGCTTTTGAAATCTGAAAGAAGATTTACTGTTTAAATTTTTAGATTAGCTCAGAATGTGTAAGACCCTTTCTACTTCTATTTATCAGCAAAAAACTATCAGTACTCAGCACAGCAGGGAAAATTCAGTGGGTTCATCTGCAAACAGAACACGCAAAATCCATCAAGTTCCAACTCAAGTGTACATGACCTAGGATTTGGTCTCGACTTAAATTCTCGGGTTGAGCAAACACCAAAGAACAGCATTCATAAAGAGACACCACTTTGATGCTTTTCTGGAAACCTTTCATCCATCGTCTGAAAACTAACTTATTCTTTTTGGTAGACAAAGAATAATTTGAAAGTACTTACATAGTTCTGTAAGTTATGAAAAAGCTAGTTATGAAGAACTATTTGAATAAAACTGCTTAAGATCTGCCAAACAGTCAATAATAATTGCACAATGATAATGTACAATTAAATTAACCAATCATAACAATTACTGTAAATGAAAGCCACAGTAACAGTTTTTGAATGATGTAAGCTTTGCAGCAGTGTGGTGTGCAGGAGAAAGTCCACTGGCTGACAAATTTTACTACATCCCTGTTTTATACTGAATTTGGAATGTTGCATCAGAAAAAAATTCTTTTCTCGTCTGGAAAACTCTTTGATTCATCTTACTGGTTATTTATTATGATTAGTACTGCTTTTTCTATATGAATTCTGTATCAGTAAAATAGCAAAAAGGTTTTGCTAGTATAGATCCTACATTCTGTATCTATCAGATAACAAAAGAATCATTAAGAGGAATTAAAGTCTATATGTGACTCTATGAATCTTTATTACTGATTAAGTAAAATAGATGAAAAAGCGAAGCAATTTTTTTATTTATGTTTATGTAATATGTTTATGACTATGCACAATGTCTTGTGAGCCATGTGTGAAAATATACATGCTAACATTTGGATGCTTAATCTTAGCATTTCATTGGAATTTTCTCTTCCTTCATGTCAGGAATTTTCTCTTCCTTCATTGTTCTTTACTTGGTTTGTACTTAGCTACTTCTTAATTATTATTCAAATATTTTAAGTTTATACATATGGATAAGTAGATATTTCTAAATACAGATATATATAATGATACATATTACACATTTTATATCATGTACATATGACACTAAAGCATTCTACTTCAAGTAAAAAAGGTAAAAAAATTATACACTATAAAGTAGTACACATGTTTAAAGGCTAAATTCTTTCCTCAGTAGTTTAACATGGCAAAGTTGTACTGGGGGGATCTATACAAATATTTAATTCATATTTTCTGTATAAACCAGAAACTCATGAGTGAGATTAAATACTTCAATTCTTGTCTGTCATGAATCAGCACAGTTCACTGAAGTTGTTGGATTTAATTTATACTAGTCAAGAATCTGGAACATCTTTTTATTTTTACCATAGCTTAGGAAAAAACATGGCGATAGCCTACAACACTATGCAGGAAGATTTCCTCCTGAGCTGTTTGACCTTTGCTCATCTTTTTTGTGGGGGTGTTGAGTGCACACAATAATGGGAGACAATATTTACAAATGTGAGAGAAAATAATCTGAACACACTTCGCCTTATGTGGTTTTGTTATGGAACAGATTTTCTATAAGGAGCATGAGCATGTTTGAAACAATGTACTGCCAAATGAATTACAGGCCACTTGGTTTATAAAGTAATTATCTGAATGTATGTTTAAAAGTTTAGGAAGGTGGTAAATCAATACCATTTGAGCAAATAATTCACCACAGGAAAAATATTTACAGATTTGATCTACCTGGCTTGCCTACATCATATCCCCTAGACTTGAATTAGAGAAATGAAAATACTGTGTGAACCTTTTGAAAAAAAAACAAAAACCCCATAGCCAACTCCCCCCCACTTTCCCCTCCTCCTCCTCCAAAATAAAAAAAAAAAAAAAAAGGAAAATTTTGGAAAGGAAAAAGAAGTTCCCATGCAATAAAGGGATTCATATACCTGATGTCAGGTTGTGATGTCGTGAAGCTTCTTTTAGTGGTGGGACTTCTAAAATCAAAGCATAGGTGATAAATTAATCTCCATTTTCGCACCAAGATATTTGAATAAATTTCAATAAGAAACATGCTAGTTTCTTGGAATCAACTTACAGACAGGAATCTCTATAAACCAGGTTTTTTGTAAGCATAGCTTTCCTAATAAATTATTTAAACATAGAAATTTTGTGTCTAGCAAAGCCATGAAAGCAAACTGCTTCTAGATATTTTAGCAAATTTGAGCCAATACAACTAATTGGTATCATTTTTTATGTGCAAGTCACTGTCTCTAACCTATGTAGAGAAGACATTTCTGTCTTAGACCACTAACTTAATGCATTTGTGTAACATACTGCTATTAATTATCTTCAGAGGTATAGCATATTATCTGCATATTACTGCAGGAAAACAAAGCAGCGCTGCGCCCAACAGATTAGTCAGAATACAGGTGGCAATGAAGTCTATCATGTGTAAAAATCACTTCTTGTTATCAGTGTAGTTATTCTACAGTATGAAGCCAGTGATCTAAAACATCACACAAGCTATGGAGATGAACTTTGCACTGCCTTGCTAAGGAGCCTAACAGCAGACTAAGTAAGGACTACTAATCCTACTAGTCTGTCAATACAGTGCTGGAGGACCCTGCAGACAGGCTAATGCTGTGCTAGCCAGGGAGGGTCACAGGTAGGCCACTACTGCCGAGAAGATATCTGACACTGTTACTGGGGATTTGTGCACAATTTCATAATTTTTGTTTACTTGCATGTATTTACAAAGACCAACAAAGCTCTTCTTTCCAACCCCATGGAAAAAACTGTTTTGTTTTTTTTGTTTGTTTTTTTTTTTTTTTTTTTTTTGTTATCTGTTGAGATTTTCATCCCTTTATTACCTTTGTTTTTTTCATATTTCAGATGTTTCTTCTCAATTGGTTTTTCTAGCAAGAAAAAAGTAACAGAGTTCAAGGTTAGTAAGTTGACTGTGGAACAGATTATTGCCTGGAGTTTTCAAGTAAAATTCTGTGAAAACTAACACAGACCCTGTAGGGTTTGTTTCAAATAGCAATCCATGTAAAGTTTTAATTTCATACTATTTTAATTGTGATCTTCTACATATGTTTGCCCCCACAGAGTAAACTCATACCTTCTTTTTCCTTAGCTGTCCTTGTTTTCTTCGTGGCTAGAAAGATTTGCAAGGAAAGAACAGTAAGTGACAATCATCAGAAACATGGGACTCTTACAATAAGTACATTGCACAAAGCTGATCTCCTTAGTAATTTTTCTGGAATAATAACTGTGGTAAATGTGTCTCATGGCATGTATACAATGTACCTAATATTACTGCAGTGGCTGCTACCCTTAGTGGCAGTAGCAGTTATAGGCTTTCTGAACAGTTGCTGGAAATTGTTTGAATATTGCTGGTTGCAGAGTAGCTTGGAAACTCCTGATAAAGGCTTTAGGTACTAGAATTCTGTCATTTCCCAAGTACTGCCAGAATTCTCCAATTATTGGTGGCCAAAATATGTTAAGTAAGGATCTTTCTGCTTCTTGCTTGCTTTTTACATTCTTTCTGGAGAATTCTCAATCATCTGAAACGCAAAAAAATCAGATCCCCACCCATACACCCCAGAATACTGAGCTAGACTGATGTTTAGAACCTCCAAATGTGACCATTCTGAAGTACTGCAGCAGTAGATTCTGATATATTTTATTTAGTTTATTTTTCTCTGATGTACAGTCACTTAGAACATGGGCTTTTTTTCTTTTTGTCATCCTTTTCCCCCGCCTGCAAACACAGACATTTGGTCTGTGACTCCGTTCAACAAGGCAGATTGAAATTAAGTAAGGTGTATTGCTTCAGGCATCTGAGCCCATTTCAGTATTCCCTGTTGACTACGGCAGAAAACTGGCAGGCTGCCTTTGTATTGTTCATTTGCACTTCATATCTTCCCACCAGCTGTAATAATGCTTTGTTCAGTGTCTTCTGGTGCATGTGTTATCTGATTAACGCTGCCTTACTCAGTGCTGATAACCTGCGTCTAGTGCACCAAAACATGCAGCAGAAGATGAACAGTAAAATGTAATAACTGATCAGAACAGTCTTTGGTAGAGGACTGTGTAACCGTGATGCTGTCAGTTTCACAGTGCTGGCTTTCACTAGCATTGTTCATTGTTGATGTACAATATGTATTAATCAATACAAGTATGTTCATTAATTCTGTTCATAAGAATACCAGAGAAATGTAGTATTTACCTGCTGTTGGGATTTCACCTGTTGGCTCTCCAGGAAAATAAGCAGAAATGAAGAGAAAGGGAGACAGGAAAAGAATATGAGGTTCACTACCATGTTTCATGTTTTTTCATGGCAAGTAACCATTTAAGTAGATCTTCCCTTTAATCGGCAACTTTTCTGCGGATATTAATCTTCAAAGACATGTATCTTAACAAAGGGTGTTTACACAGAATTTCACACTGAAAGCTGATTCCCACTCTTTGAAGTGCTATAATCCAGGATGCAATGGTTCCTGCAAATGCAAACACTCTGCCAAGCAAAGCTTTCCATCAACGAAATATTTAGTTATATTTAGATGCACATTTAAGGTTTTAGCTGCTTATGTTAGTTTCAAAAAAAAAAAATGTATTCAGTTTAATTGTTACCTCTCTTTTCTTATAACCCACATGTCCCAACCAAAGACTGGCACTGACCTTGAATGGCTGGCAATCACCCCTGTATACTGTTTTTCCTGCATTATCAGTTTGAGTTGCTTTTTAAAATAAAAGCTCTTGATATCTGGAAAATATTTGTCTATATCTTTGCCCAGCACTGAGAAAAAAAGTATAATATATTCCTGTGCTATTATAATACCCATAATAATTAATGAAAATCAATTAATTAATTAATTCAATGGGATAAAAATTCTCTCGTGTAAACCACCATTACACTTTTAAAATCAAAGGAATAATTAAATTGTGATTTAGAATCCAAGATTTTTTTTACCTATCACTGATTCACTAAGCACAATTATATTTTAGAGTAAAATTTAAAGGGAAGAGAATAACCTCACTAGCCATGCAAAGCCTTTATTCTTTGAACCTAGAGCTGGATAAAAAAGAGAAATAAATCAGGGTGTCTTTTGATTGAATTATCTGTGTTTGTTTCATGTTGAGTTTTGGCTTCAGATGAATGTGACTGCAGCTCACACCAAGGTGAAAATGATTCAATGCTTTTTTCCACAGGAAGACTGAGCAATAAAGCATGTTTTTCACTAACACATCCCAGGAAACTTTCATTCATGTCCTCATTCATAAGGAGACTCATAATTGTCAGTGCTCAATACTTAGGTGTCACAGGCATTCAGCAAAGACCAGTTTTGCTTCTATTAAAAGCCCACATGTTTAAGTTCTTTAATATTTACATTTCTGTTCATGATCCTGCTCACAGTTACTGAAAGCTGATACATTACTGCATCGTGACCCATTGTGACATATTCTCATTTATCAGAAGAAAAAAGAAAGAGACTTGTCTGAGGCACAAAACCTAGGAAAGGGGTTCATGTTACCTTTCCTTAACTGAGGGGGTTGTCTGACTGAGGGATCTGGACTGGCCCAGTTATATGCATATATTAACATCCTAATTAAGGATTAATGACTGATTTCCTAAGGCAGTGAGGTACTGGAAGACTGTGGACCTGAAGGGTAGTTAGTCTGACCCTCTGGTATATAAGGGTCATTTCTTCTCTCAGGGCATTAGCAAACTTCCATTTACCCTGAGGGCTTTGGGAAACATTCTACCTCTATCATTGGACATTCATTATAGAACTAAATGGGAATAGAGTTTAGCAAATGTTTAGTTTTTTCTTAAAATAGCAGATTACATGTTCTTCCTCTTGATTGTAAAATATGGTTCGGTAATACTTTTTCATGAGTAAGATATTGCACCGTTTTTGTCCTCTGTTCAAGGTAGCCTTTCACAGTTTGAGAGTCATTGGTCAGTTTGCAGGGAGTAAATTCTGAGTTTCGTTACATGTTCAAATTTGGTATAGGACTAGTTGCTCTTAAAGACCCTCCTGCATGCTAAAAGAGAAATAGTGCAAAATAAGATAGTTTACTAGTCGCTTTTATAATTGAGAAAGCAGCTGTGTGGTGTTTAGCTGCCTACCAGGTTAAACCATGAAAGCAGGTTACTATAAAAATGTATTGGTTGTTAATTTGGGGACTTTTCAAACTCAACCATTTATTTCTGCTTTTAACCTGTCATTTGCTTAATGATACAATATCTCTACTGATTTGAATCCCATTTACTTTTGCTGTACAAATCCACAAGGTACAATGTGTGAATGAATTTGGCCATGAATTAATGTATGGATTTATTTTATCTTCCTACTATACCTGAACTGCAAAATGAGTATTTTGTCCATGGCTACATCTTGTACTGGATTACATGATATCTATGTTCATGTTTTGACAAGTATAATGTACACCTAGCTAAGAAATATATGGAGCAAAGCTATATAGAGCTCTAGAAATAAAAGAAGGCAGTGGTCCAACTAAGTGTTATTATTTGAGTGGAAAAAAGTAATTTAAAATAGTTGGCTCTGGTGCTTAAAATCCTGGACTAGATTTATTCAAAGGTGGTTAGCTCAAAATAGTCATTGTAAACAGAATTACTTTTGTATGTGATCATAGGTTTGTTTGTTACTGTTTTTTCTTTTTTCATTTTTTTTCTTTTTATTTTTCTAAAGGCACTGTTAACCTTTATAATCATGTCAAGCAGCAGGATATAAACTCAAGAATGTCATACAAACATCCCTCTGCAAAGGTCAGGGGAAAATATCTTGGTTGTTCCTTATATTCACAATATGCCAGAGTAATACAGCTCTTGACAAAAAAGCAATGTAGACAGTGATTTTGGGTTAAAATGTTACTTATTGCAGAAAGCATGAGGAATTAGTCACTTAAATCTCTGATGGTTCTCTAACAACAAAGAGTGCTATCAGTGGGTTTCTCAGACAAATCAGTGTAGAAGACAAAAAGGCAGTGAACAGATCCAGTGAATACAAGACTGAACAGATCTGAATATTGGAATCAAATAGAAGAAAATTTACTTAAGATATTGGCAAAATTGGAAATAAAACTACCAATTACTTCAGAGGAAGTAATAATTTTGCAATAATAATTTTAAAACTGAAAACTGCAATTCAACATTGAGGGATATCCTTCAGTGCTGGCATATTTCAGATCCTTTGTGTTCCTTCTTTCCCTTTCCCCAAGCTGGGATTCAGAATAGCACGGTGTCTTCTGACAGGTGTTTATGGGCAAGTATTCATCTTGTCTAACTTCAAGCAGCTGACACAGGAGACCAATTTAGGAATCTTAATAGAATCATTTTCCTTGCCTTGTTGTCAGCTTCTGAACTGGAGCAGGAAGAGGTGTGTGTCTCATGGGGCTTGGCCTTGGTCTTGGATGCTTTTTGTAGATTACTTTGCATCAGGATAACATATGGTTTGGTCTTGATGTGCCAGACATAGTACATAAAAAGAAACAGAGCTCTTGTGCTGACAAGGCTACAGGTAATTCATCTGTGAAGGTCCCACTACTTTAACATTTTCACAATCCAAAGCACGCAATGTAAACACTGATCTTTTGATTGTTGTCTGTTTATGATTTGCAGTATGTAATGTGTAATGACTTCCCATAATAAGCATAGACCTCTCTTTTATCTGTTCAGATGACTTAACAAGGACATTATCCTATGACTTCAATGAAAGTCTTTGTTATGAAAGAAATTCCCCTTGAATTCTCCTTAAAACTCATTTAAACCAGAGATATTCCTTTCTCTAATTTAATTTATTTTTTTACAAAAGTAGGAAAAAAAAAGGATATTGAAACAAGGCCAAGAACATGCTTAGTGAATTAATAAAATAAGTAATTTTCAAATGGTAAAATAAGTAATGAAAAAGTTGTCTAATTCAGTTATGCTGCATGCCATTTTGTTACTTCTAGCAAACAATATGTTTGCATAAAGATAAGTCATATGTCTACACTTTTAGTGTATTTTTATAAGAAGTGAAAATAGCAAACAGAGTTGGAATGTTGCAGTCACAAAATTAAATTATAAATTTACTCTGTGTGTGTGTGTGTGTGTGTGTGTGTGTGTGTGTGTGTGTGTGTGTGTGTGTTCAGTGTTACTAAGAAGGTGGAGTACATAAGTATCTGTAGTACAAGTAAGAAGGTACCATTTTCCAACATGACAAAATTGCGAAAACGCAAATTGAGACAACATGCATCTGAAAAAAAGGTTGGTATACCATAGGAAACAAGACATGACACGTACTTGCAGTGTGTTTCAGTTTGACTGGGAATTAAAAGAGGAAAACAATTCAGAACAGATGCAGGTGCAGAATAGTCAGGTATATCATAATACTGTTGCAGTGAATAATGGCTTTATTTGTTCTATCTTATTTGCTGCTTATCAAAACATAATATTTAGTAATTAATAATAATCTAATGATAATAATAATAGAGATGTTTTCATCTGCACATTATAATTGCTGTGCTAGAGTTAAGGATGAATAACAATAATAAGAAATTTAATTCTTCACTTATTTCCTTTCATGGAGAAGCTTTGAGAAAGCATTTTTTAAATCTGTGGTGATTGCCTCGTAGTGAAATTGAACAGTGCTGCTTCCTCTATTTGTAGTTATTTTGCTCTATCTTATACAAGTGAAGCTGCATAGGAGCTGTAGTATACAGAGACATTCATCATAAATGATGAACATTGCCACGTCATGATCTGAATACTACATTGCATAATACCTGTTACGGGCAAAAACTAACTATTGCTGGTCCTGAGAAGTTGACTTATGCAGAAAAACTGAGAAGTCCAAATAAATGGCAGACACCACAAATAATTAGCAAAGTGAAGCCATTTGAAGCACTTTCAGAAAATGGTTCAGATTCTTTGATGGCATAACTACTTTGGCACTGTTGGAATTACAGATGAAAAAATTTGACCTTTGATATATATATATATGACAAACAGCATTGAAATATGTACTGTGCTACCTTTGCTATGGTATGACATGTCAAGACCAATCTATACAGCAAAATAGACCACAGGGCCTATTTTGCCCTAAATGCCAAAAATTATTTTGGCATTTGTCATATATAGTTGTAATTCATAATTTCTTTATATAACAGTTTCAAAAAGTAACGAATGAATAAAATGCAGGAGTGCTCACCTGGTTTTGTAGATAGAACATCTTTTTCATGTCTGACTGCTTCACGCTCTAGATAAAACAAAGAGCATAATAAAATTCCCATAATGTTTCTGTTACATATTTTCTATTACTATTTGTATGCCTTTTTTTTTTTTTTTCAACAAGGAAGGATTGCATGTATATTTTTCAGGAATAAACATTCATTTTCTCTTGGTTCATGCTGTTATTTTGTCAAAAGGACACATGACTAGCTGGTAATAGATTATCAGCTGAGTGATGTGCCACAAAATAATAAAGTTCAGTAGTGCTACACATAGCTCCACACATACAGCAACTACTAATGTTAGTAAGAGTTATGCACTTAGCTTAAGGAAGAAGTCAGCTAATGGGAGATTCCCTTAAATTCTGAAATGTAATTTATAGCTACTCTCCATTTTTGTTATTTGAAAGAAGGGTACAGTGTAAACTCAACTACCGTTCACTCGGCCTTTATGTTGTTGATTCAGACATACTTGAGCTGAATTCCCAAAGTCTTGAACACATCCTATTCCATATGAATAAATTATATCTCACTGCGGAAAATTAGAGAACTAACACTGCTTGGTAGGCAGTTCCCCTCTGCCCCTCACCCCCTTTCTATTCCATAATTATTACTGGAAAAATAGGAATTTATGTTAGGTTGCTGGAAATGGAACAGATGAAGAAGCTTTGTTTTAAAAAGTAAGTCTAGCACTATATAATTTGTATGAAAGTCATACCTGCTTAAAAGGAATTGAAAAAAACTTTACCACAGATTTTGTATCATAGTAGCAGTTATGCCAAATGTAGGCAAATAAGGGACACTGATACATTTTAGAGCTGAGAAAAAAATGGACAGCTATAATGGCCTTGTTTCCAGGTGACATTTCCCACAGGTAAAAGTACTGTTTATCAGTTCCTTTTTGAGGAACAAAGACATAAAGGTGGGCTGTAAAGTGGAAAATACTGAAAATGTGTGTAGCCTCTGAAAAAAGGGCAGTAAGCCTCAGCCCTTCTGCTACTTGGATGAATAATTGAAGTCCTAGCACTGTGATTTCAGGTGAAGATTTATGCCAGAAAATGCTGAGATGAAAACATGATAGGGAATTTCAAATGGGAAACAGTTTTGTGAGGTATGAATTAAAACCTGTGTCAGTGAACAGTATTTTTTTCCCCATATTTGGGTTTTTTTTGAGCATGGCAGCATTTGGGTACTTAACTGAATACCTTTTTTTGCTTTTACAGTTTACCTTGCATACTGAAGATATGGAAGATAGAGGAAGTTAACAAGTAAGCTGCATGGCAAGTTGATGTATGGACTCTTTCTTCAGTTCTTTTTGACTGAGAAAAACTTAAGACAGCTATACTAAAATAATACACGATTAGGAAGAAAATGTGATGATTTTTTCTTCTTTTTAATTCAGCAAGAGCATTTATTCACCCAAGTAATTGTTAATGGTGATTTTTGCAAAGCTTGTCATTCCTGATCCAATATTTTTTGTTGATACTTGTTGTATCGGAAGCAAAGAATGAGTTTACTCCTATACCTTAGCAATTGGTTATGTCAAATGAACTTTGGCAACACTGTATGTTAAATGACAAGATCATATGTTAAATGAAAGTAAGGGAAAGCATGGTGATAAAGACACTATAATTTTAAGCAAAACTAGAAATTGCTAAAGGCGAGTTTCCATATGCTAAAGTCAAAAAAGCCATACATATCCAGCCATTTTACAGGAATTTTTCTGATCAAGGTAGGTATCACATACTTGCTGGTTTTGCCTGGACTACAGAAGACAAAAGAAGGTAAAATATAATATTTAGATATAAAGAGAAAAGAGAATCTACTTTTTCTTTTCTTTTTAACATTCAAATATTTTTATGACAGTCAGTTCTCACTTGTTCTTATCTTCCCCCACTCATGTAAAATTGCACAGCATCTGTGTCCCTCAAATGGGTGTAGACTCTAACATGTTTAGGCCTTTGCAACTCCCACTGGCTAGCTATCAACTTCTGCTGAAATAATGTAGTATTTAGTAATTTAACACAGCAGCACATTTATGTACTCCAGGACCATTTCTCCCTGCACATCAGTGTGAATCAGAAGTAGCTCCAGAGCAGTCAACAGATTATTGGATGTTTTGGATGGGATTCAACTGATTTGCAACATCAAGAACACATTTGTATACAGTTTTAGTCAGGAGAACACTAGTCATCTCCAAAGGCTAATTTATGTGCTTATAAATGATTGTTGAGGAAAGACGGAATGACTTACCTGCTGTTGGAAGTTGCCTGTTTCAATCTCAACAGCTATTGATCTGAAAACTTACAAGTTATTTCTGTAGTAGCTTATGTTAAATTGGCCAACCTGAAATACTGTGTTCTCAATTTGGTTCCAAAAAACAGAAAAAAGATTTGGCAAGCACATGACTGTAATAAATCTTACGAAAAGTGGTCAAGCCATAATACTTTCGGCAAATTTTTTTCCAACCACTGCTAAATCACTGTTTGAGCCTTCTGATTTTGCTCACAAACTGAAAGTGGAAGTTAGCTGACCCTAAAAACAAAATTGTGAATTTAGGTGTGAAAATCATGCAAATTCAAAGATGCTGAATGCTGACTTGTTAAATATTTGAGTGAGAAATATATTGAAATATTTTGCAGTAATTTCTCCACCTCTAGTAGCAGAAATATATTTTATATATTTTTGAACAAGCTACAGCACTTTATGATGCAATAAGAACTATCAAACCAGATCTTTTTGTTGGATAAACAGAGTGCTGTAAAATATCACTTCATAGTGAAACGACAGATTATCATGAGAGGTCTTATAGAAATCAGTATAAACAGACAAATTATCTGAATGTTCACAATTAGAGACAGAACCATAATATTCTGTACAACATCTATTTTGTTACCACAGAGAAGAAAAGACATATACAAAGTAAGAATAAAAATGATGTAGTAACCGGTGCCTTTCAGCTTTAAACAAAACAGCATTCAATTTTAGTGAAAATGTTCATCATCATCACCATCATCATAGTAACAAATGAAAAGCTGGTGTTGATATCATCCTCCAATATCTGGCAATCTTTCATTTTGTTTGGATCAAGGTTATCTCCAGGAGTAAATAAGAGGTAGAAATCTAGAAAGATACTTCAAAACAGCTTTGTATTGACTGTCAATGATGATGAGAATGTTCTAATTCCTTGGATGACCCTTCAGGTCTTCTGCAGCAGTCACTATTTGAATTTTTTCTGTCAGCATTATTATTACAAAACCTATAAGGTCTAAGTCATAGAAAAGACACAGAGACTTAGGGATTAGTTCCACAAGCATTTTCATAAAGCCAATTTAAGACCCATCCAAGTTCTTAATTTAACTGGTGACTCATCGTCTTGCATCACCCCTTACTTGGGCATTGGTCTTTGTTCTATAAATTCATTCACTTGAAAGATCTGTCCTTACAAGGATACATGGGATCATTTCAGAGATCTGGTTTACAGCTATATCCCAATTCATTAGCCAACTCTGATAGAGAGGCTGGAACAAACATCCCAAGAGCTCAAATGCCTTGACTTTCCTGGTCAATGGAAAGACTGGCTCTTAGAATGTTATTTACAATTGCCACTTTGCTGAATTAGCTCTAAGAAAATGTTATCAGTCAGATATTTCAAAATACTGTAAAAAATGATTGCAATGCAAATGTACTACATTAGATGAGTGCTAAATAGTGTTTAACACCCCTCTCTTTTCCCCTTCCTCTCTATAAATCAGCAGAGAATCATTTGTTCTTACCTGATTTCTCACTGGGAGTTGTCTTTTGTTGTTTAATTTTCTCCTCTGTATTGTGAAAGCAGCATTACAATTAGAAATTCAAACTGTGTTAGAATATAACTGGAAAAATACTTCTATACATGTATGCATATATTATACAAATGGTTTACAATGACAGAATAAATGGATGTATTTAGCATCACTATCCCACTGTAGCACTGTAAAACAGCATGTGTGACTTCTGAGTTCTAACTGCATGGTGAGATCCTACTCTATGGAAAAAATAAATCACTGGGCCTAATGTCTCAGCTTCCAGAAAAGAGCCATGTACCTGGTAGTGTGTTTCAGGCTGGCACTCGAGTAGAAACCATATGCTAATAATACCAGTATCATAACTTTGTGAACATCACCTTCCTAGGTGTCTGAGTTCCACAGTTTGGCATTATGCAACACTGAGAACTTCTGCTAGATACTAACCACAAATATAAATGGACATATCTACGTATGTCTAAGCTCTGAAGATGAGAAAGGTATGGAGATCTCCAAGCACATGCTAGCTCACAGAGGCACATTCACATGGGAGTGCCAGTCTGAATGTGAGTTCATACCACCTGCCAATGGGCAAGCTGATGTAGATCCAACCGGATATCTGTCACAAAATCTTACAGCAGCCCTGAGCTGCTGCTAATCTCATGACAAAAGCTGCCCAAGTTCATATACTCTTGAGTTGTGTGTGGCTTTACTCAGCACAGTTCTCCAATGACATGGACCCATGTGGATATCAGCCACAGGACCTGAGCTGCCTCTCCTCCAAGTACGCTAGTGGATGAAACTTTGGGGCATAGGTGGGCCTACACTTTTAAGATCAGTTGGAGTTTGTCTTAATTGCCCAGTGGCCCAGTCAGTTGGGAATTAGGATGGGTTTTTTTAAAAATCTCTATTGTGCCCAGTTTCACTGACTTGAACTTTACCCTTTCTAATCTTTTCATAGCTCTACTCACATTTTCTCTCTTCTCATACCTAACTTCAAAGTTCTCTCCTAAGCCCTACCTTTCACCATTAACATACATCAATACTTTTCTTCTGTTTAAGACACATTCAGAATGGTATTATTATGTTTAAGACACATTCAGAATGGTATTTCCCCTTCCTTTTGCTGATGTAATCAGTTTACAGCCATATGCCTCTGTCACCTTCATTTTCCCCAAGACCTTTGTGATGCATCAGATTGAATCTGACAATGCTGGCTGGAGTTTGGATCAGGCAAGGATGTCTTGTGCTCCAAAGCCATTCAATTCAGCTGAGTACTAGCTGGCTAGAAACCCTCCCGGGTTTGTGCATGCACAAAGCTGCTTGGCTCTGGAATATGAGCAATATCTCTGGCCTGGCTATCAAACTTGCTTCTAAATGAGATGATGGAGGGAAGTAATACAAAAGGGATGGGCTGCTAGAATAATCTGTGAATTACCAGATCCCTGGTTTACCCATCACTGTACCTATGTACTCTCAAAAAGTCAACCTTAAGAACTCCTGCTTTTTTGTGGGGGTTATTTCTCTGAAACTCGAATGTCCACATTTGGCTGCTAAATCCTAATAAGCACTCTGACTAAACACTTGGATAGCACAGTGTTTAGAACAGTGGACTGTTGTGTGATCTCAAGATACTTGACGTTTTCTTTGAATTTAGCATGTAACTTTCAAAGGATTATTTTTCTGAGGGCAGAGAGAGCAGCTTAACTACTTCTCTATGTTGATTTCATTTTAACTTGGCTCTCAGATTTGCAGAGGTGTGCACTTGCCAAAGAGGACCAGAAAGACATTTATCATACTTCAGTAGGGGAAGAAACAGTCTCATTGTTGCACAGGCCATTTTTCTCATCCTTAACACAGCTACATCCAGCAAAACTGCAATGCAAGTGTGGACATGAAAGATGCAGCAGCTGTGTTTTGGGGTTTGTTTGTTTGATCTGAGGTTCTTTTATTTGTTTATGATAGAAAATCAGCAATGATGGGGGAACATACAGGGAGGGATAAAGCTCCATGATTACTGATTTTTTTCTATTCTTTGGAAATAAAATATAGCCTTACATTACCATCCTGTAAGTGGCAATTTAATTTCTCTTTGCTTGTATTAAGTTTAGAGATTTCTCTCTCCACCTCCCCTCTCCTCTCTCACCCCCCCCCCCCATTGTTATTGTCAGCTTTTTATGAAAACAGTGAATTAAAAAATCTTAGAGTCCATTTCATGGCTGTCTGTGAAGGTAGAGGTGTTTTTTATAGAACAACCAACAGCTAGAAATCGCAACTTGTGGAGATGAAGTATCTTCTTTCTGCTCCTAGATGGGCTTTAGCATGTGACAGTGCATTTAACTAATTTAGATTTGGGTGTTAAGTTTTCTACATGCCAATTCACAAAACTACTAAGCATTCTGACTTCAAACATAGCTCCTGTACCATCATAGAATCAAAGGATGGTTTGAGTTGGAAGAGACCTTAAAGATCACCCAGTTCCAACTCCCTTCCCATGGCAGGGACACCTCCTACTAAACCAGGCTGCTTAAAGCCCCATCCAACCTGGCCTTGAACACTTCCAGGGATGGGGAAGTCACAACTTGTCTGGGCAACCTGTTCTAGTGAATCACCAACCTCACAGTAAATGATTTCTTCCTTATATCTACTCTAAATCTACCCTCTTCAGTTTAAAGCCATTCCCCCTTCTCCTACCACTACATGCCCTTGTAAGAAGTCCCCCTGCAGATTTCTTGTAGGCCCCCTTTAGGTATTGGAAAACTGTTATGAGGTCTCCCTGGAACATTCTATTCTCTAGACTGAACAATCCCAGTTCCCTCAGCCTCTCACCATAGGAGAGGTGCTTCAGTCCTCTGATCATCTTCATGGCACTCCTCTGGACTGGCTCCAACAGGTTCACATCCTACTTGTGATGGGGGCCCCAGAGTTCAGCACTGTACCTTTGCTGAAATCTGCTGTGTTAACCCATTGGATTAATGGCAAGTAAAGCTCAAAATGTTTGGAGCTTCTCTTTCTTTGGGTATTATCTATGCTCTTTTCAACACTAAATCAGATATTTCTGCTTTTTTTTCTAATTCTGATGAGAATTTACAGCATTGTTTGCTTTATAACTCTAGAAGTCAATCAAATAAGTCAGTGAGTGGATGGCATGTCTGATACGTTTAGAAGTATGGGAGGGATTTCTTTTCAAAATTAATTCATACATGAAAACAGAATGTCTTGGACAGGCCAATGAATTTGCATTCATCTGAGAATAAATACAGTAATTCTTTGGTATTTATCACCCACCTATTTTGGAACTTACCCACACAGCAATTATTGAGCTGTTGATTCTATGGGAGAACACCCTGATGCATTTCTTATGTTTTTTTCTCTGAGTTTCTAGGGTAATACATAGTACTTTGGCAAAAATATAAGAAATATTTCCAATTTCTCATGTACTTTTAATCTACTACACCATGAGGAGTCTGGCAAAAAGAAAAACTAAACAAGACCAAACACCTCTCCCACCCCAACAGACAACCTCAAATGCTACAAAAAAGTCCAAAATATTCTTTTTGTGAGTATTTCAGAAAAATTCTAATTTTGTTCTTATTTTGAATAATTCCGAAGTTGAAAGTTCTGCAATTTTTCATTGGAGGGAATTCTGTCATCTGCAGAGCTCTAGTTTGCAGCACTACAAGCATTATTATTATTTTTTTCTGATGTATGTAGTTTAAATGGAAAAATACAGAGCTGTAAGCATTTCTCTGTATATTTGCAGGCAGTTTCAGACAAATTGCATAAAGAATAAATTATTTGGCTTTTCTTGCTCTCACACACATACACAAAATGCCCTTTAAACATTTCCCTAAAGGATCAATGCGTTTTCTGAAGTTCTCTAGTTTCTCAGTCATGTGATACACCTAAGTCTTCTCATAGGGGGCACAGGAATAATAATTTGAAGCTGATCTGAATCAAGGTGAAAAAAGAGGACACTGCTTTGTACAGAATGAGGCTTTTATAATTCAGTCTGCTAACTCAAGAGCACTCATTGACACTGAGCAGGAAGAAGCACTGATACCACTGGTACTTGCAGATTAACACTTCCAGTCATCAACTAAAACTCAAAACAGCCACTGCTCTCCAAAACAACCATCAATTACCTGGAAATAGATCTTCTATGCTAAAGGAAAGAAGG
Organism: Psilopsiagon aymara; assembly: GCA_024733675.1. NCBI lineage: Eukaryota > Metazoa > Chordata > Aves > Psittaciformes > Psittacidae > Psilopsiagon > Psilopsiagon aymara. The sequence goes on along the minus strand of JANRGW010038782.1, from coordinate 49,484 downwards.
AAATTTAGGAACCTTTTTTTTCTTTTTTTCAGGCTTTAATCTAGAATATACTGGCTAAAGTAAGTTCCTAATCAGTCCAATGTAGTGGTTTGTGACATTATGCTCTGATGTTTTCAAATGCCTTACCAAGGAAATTATTTTTTGTGCTGCTATCTGGATGAGATAAGGCTGATTGTGCATGAGCACTGATTTCATTTTGCAGGAAAAGTGAGACCTGCCCAGGCAACCCACAATTTGATCACCACTGACCTCTCCCAGGGCTCACAGAGCTGGAAAGGCGGGCTTCCTTGCCAGGACATTCCTACCTTGGTTGAGCCCTCCTGCACCTAACTGCTGGCTGATGATCTCTGCTAGCTGTTAATACATAAGAAGTGATCAATGAGGCAAAAAAACCCCAACAAACCCAAAAGCTTGGTCTATGTGTCCTTGAAGGCTAGAGTGAGAAACATTGCTGTTTTCCCCTGTTGACTCAAACCCAGCAGTACAACTTTACTAATCAGCTATTCAAGGCTTGCAGGAAACCTTATAATATCTATGGAAATATTTAACTTACAAATAGAATATTGTGTTATAATAACAAAGAACAAATATAATAAATACATAGGAGAAATTGTTTTCTTAAAAACAAAATAGGGAAAAAAGAATAATAAAAAAAGATTAAGCCTGCCTGCTCCTTTTTGAACACATAAGGTTTTATGTGGCTTATCCAATCACTCATTCATAAGCAGTTCATTTTGATGTGAAGTTCAAAGAGCAGCACTTCCAGCAAAGGTTGACGGGAGGCTGATACTTGCTTCTCAGTGCTCACTGCATCTGATAAGACCATTCAGGAGCAATGTAAGCAGAGCACCCAAAACTGTGCTTTCCATGAAGTTATACTCTTAGTTTTGTTTCTTCACATCAGACCCAGCTGTGGATCTCTGAGTGACTTCCTCCTCAAAAAGCATAATGAGACACAAAGCCCTGGTTTGAAAAGTGGACCCTGTCCTGATCACTGCAGCCAGTTGTCGCTAGTTATTACTTACAGTTTACAAAAGTACATGGCCAGCTCAGGGTTAGCTTTGTGTGTGGTTTTTGTTTATTTGTTTGTGTTTCTTTTTTTTGTTCATTTGTTTTCATTATTCAGCTTCTGCTCCTGGAGTCAGAAACTGAAGGTTGTCCCTTCAGTCTACCATGGACCCAGTTCAGTCTGTAGCTTCTCCCTTTTGGGGAGGCACACGTCATGTAAGAACTGGTTATTCCACTTTGATGTACTGAACTCAAACTCTGGAAATCAGGTTTTGCTAATGCTTTATAAGCCATACTACAACATGGAGAGAAAGTCACAGGAACTGTGAAAAACTGTGAAAGCTTAATCCTTTCTGTTAAAATTCACCCATATTTTTGTTCTCCCAAACTCTGAGAAAGCCAATGTCACAAACCAAAACCAAGTGTCTAGCTCAGGGGAATCTCCAAGCTTTGCAAACACCGCATATCCTTATTGAGTGGAGCCTGAAGTAACTTGAAATTAAATTACCAAACCCACCTGGCTTAGTCTGAAATGAGTCAGTTTTTTCATGTTTAACACGCTCATGTTCTGCAAATAAGAAAACCCTTTACATTAGAAAGCTTTTCATTTAAAGATTTTTAAAATAAAAGATTCCTATTATGATTTTAAAATACGACTTTGCATTACATATGCACACCAGACTTTGAAGATTCTTTTATAGGTATCTTTCTGCAGAAAGCATATTTAATTAGTTTTCTCCTAAGAAAATGAAAAATAATGCCAAATAATTCTCTTTACTTTTTAGTGTAGTTTAAGGAGTCAGAAAAATACATTGTGTGCTTTTTTAGAATTATCATAAGATTTCTAAAACTGTGAAATGCTTCTACTAATTTTGAATGCTATCACATATCTTCTATGTAGGAAATTTCTCTTGGTGATTAATATTGACATCATAAAAGTATTTTACTACAGCAGCGGTGGGGTTGTTTCATACAGACAACTAAAGGTTCAGTACACTGCATAAAAAAAAAAAAAAGAATTTTTCATATTTCTCTGTTAGAATGGATCCCACAGACGTATTGTGAAGCAGTAACAATAATAAATATTATGCTGTGCTAAATATAAGCTGTATGCAACTTTCTGCTATTTAAAAACAGTGTGATATCCAAACCTCAGCATTGTGAGACAGAATAAAACAAAGCTATGGCATATCAGAGAGATGTCAAAAATACGTTTAATTCTCATTTATTGCAGCTATGCCTAAGCTGTGTAGCAGGTTACAGCTGCAGCATACCAAGAGATGAATCTCTGTTGCTCAGATCAGAGTCCTAGCCAGGGAATTTCACAGGCCTTTCCTTGTCTATGTCCCCCTTCATGTTTTTTCCAGTGCAAAGCTGCCTTGGAATCAGGGGGCACAGGTAGATCCTGTCTCAGCCCAAACTGGAAAATAATTTCCATGTACACTGAGACCTGTGAAACTCAGCTGGTCCTGCATTACAGAGAGAGTAATTGCAAACCAAGTCAACATTTCCTGTGAGCTTGTGTTGATGAATCCCATCTTAAGCCGCTAAAACTTTAACAACATAAATACCTCCTAAAAGCTGAAATAACAATATTTTTTATCAACTTCATACTTACTGTGTTCATGAGGTTTCTCTGAGGTTGCTAGAATTAAACAAAAGAGGTTTATTTTAATATTTATTTGCATGCCTGCAATGCAGGATTTAATGCTTTTTTTAATTACATTTGTAGCCACATAAATGTTCAGTGAAAAATGTTCCCAGGAAAAAATCCATGACATAAGACTGAAAAACGAGCTAATGCTTTCCATGGACCTTAAGAGAACATTTTTCAGGTGAAGCGAGAGCTCAGGGAGCTGTACCTAATGCCATTTTTGGTTCAACAGAAGGAAGCGAAATGCCAAGACCTAGCCTACCAGCTGGATTTTTCTTCTTGGCTTTTGCAAGGCAGCTGTTGTTTTTAAGAAAAATAAAGGCTCTACCAGGTGCATGTATCAGTGTGCTTTGTGTGAAAGAGCATCATCCCACAGAGAGATGCGGCAGTGCAAGGAATGAGCTGCCTTTGCAGGCCCAGCAACACAAGCAATAATTTTTCTGCTTTGAATTCCTGGGCTGTCATTCACTGAGCTCTTGAGGTTCCACTAGGGGCAAAAAAAGTAATGGCTGTGCAAGAAGGCTTTTGGTTTTTTGTTTTCCCTGCAGTATAAAATCACTTCAATTTTATATCCAGTCTCTGTTTAATCCAAGCTGCAACTGTGTGTTTAAGGAGACAGCAATTGAAGATGGTGTGCAGAGCAAAGTAAAAGCAACAGAACTGTTTTGAGGGTAATAGAGACTATAAACACAAATTAAGTTTATCTCCTTGTTCCTAAGTAAAGAATTGAAATAAGAAACAGCAGAAAAATAGGGATCCTATGAAAAAGTTATATATGTTATCTTTATATGTGTAAGAAAATCTTTTTGCAAATTTAGGCTCAGTTGTTTTCTCTAAACAACCTGAAACATACAAAAAATAGTTCCCTAAACATCTTAAACTTAGGCAAATTCTGTTGTAATTGAGTATCCATGAAATATCTTTGAAATTTGTAAAGAACAATAACTTTGTATTGTGTTAAAAGACATAACAGTATATGCTCATCTAGCTACTAGTTGCACATTGCAAAAGGTAATTCCTGGCTAATATATGTAAAAAATCCCCAAACTGAACATCGGGGGCTGATATAATGACTTATATAGCTACCACAGAATATGAGTCACAAGACTTTCAGTGACCGTCAAAAATGATCGGAGCTTGGCCACATGTGAACAATATTAAAGAATCATTACTGTCGCTGCTTGACAAAATTTACAAACAAGCTTCTGTTACACCATCCTTGTCTCATATATGCAATTTATTTTAAAACACTAAAATCAGATCATAGTCATTACGCTTGAATTTTCTAGTGAACCCAGTGCAGATGTTTCCCTTTTTCTGCTGGTGAATATGAGTCAGAGAAGAATGTTTAAAACTACAGGAACTCAGCCCATGTCTGGCCTCGCAAGTTCAGGAAGCTATCTATGTTGCCCTTTTTCATGTAATCTGTGGAGGTATTAATTAGCCAAACTTGAATAGTGTCAGTATCCAGGCAGCCTGAACACTGGGATCATTGCTATCAGCACTTTCTTAAAAGCCCAACCTTCTTTTTTTTTTAGTGTAACACTCCGAGATATTGCTGCTGCATATCTCGATGAAATAATGAAACCTTCTAAAGTTAAAAGTTTTTACAGGGTAGGTTGGCTATTCTACAACATATCTAAATTTTATAGAAAAAAACCAAACATAATAAAGTGAAATTTTGAGATGGCCTTTAGGCCACAAAGATAGACATCTGTGCTTTGCCAAATGTGCTAATTATGATTTCAGTCCATTCAATATTAATCATATCCTTCTTATGTGTTGCATTATCTCATCAAAGATGTTATTCAAATGATGCATACAGTAAGAAGAAAGCCAAAACCTGAAATTCCAAGACCCCTACTTTCATTTTTACAGTATCATATATGTCTATAACACAGTTACTCATATTGGAAAGTAAAGCATGTCTACTCAGATTTTGAATTTAAATAATATTTCCTGATACAGTGCCTAGATAATCCATGAAACACGCTGCAAAATGTGTGGATGTTGAAAATTTTAATGATTTTTAAAAGTGACTTGGCAAATTAGAGAAAAATTTACCAAGTGCTCTTCAACATGAAGATAATGTTTCTGGCTTAGGAAGTTCCTGACCTGAGATCACGAGAGGTTACAATGTGATCTCCATGTGGCTGTTTTATTCCTGTACTCTTCCCTAGGCATTTGCTGGTTTGGCCTTTGGTGGAGACAAAGTGTTGGGTTAGATCAACTCTTGGTCTCACTTCAGATAACTGTTCTGATGTTATTAATTAACAGTACTAGCTGTTGGGTAAATGCTTGTTCTTAACAATGTTAGAAAATTCGTTCTTAAGTACTTTATATTCATTTGTTTAACATTAAACTAAGAAAGAGGAAGAAAAGGGTCAGGTTGGGATTTAATGAGATCTAATGAAACCAGATGGATATTTGATGAAATACTTGAAGCTACATAAGATCTGAGCTGGATCAATGAAATTATCTGGTTCTACCCTCAGCAGAATTATTTCAAATGTCTTTGTTGTCAATCTAAATTAAACTTGCTATCAGTGCTTGGTTGTTATCTTACTGTTTTTCACATTCACTTTAAATTTTCTTTGACTCTTTCTTTGTGCCTGCTATTCTGAATGCCAGAAGGGTATTAATTATATACAGCGTAGTTTTGTAAATTAGTTTCTGATACGGATTCAGAAGCAAAATACTCTGTTTTATTGAGCCATAAATTGGTGAGGCTAAAAGCAGAACATGCTTTTTGATTATAACATATCTATTTTCCATCTGGATAACAGTCATTTGCTGTTCAGACAGCAAATATATTTGTGAATGTGAACAGTCTGTAAGAAAAGAATATGCTGTGCAGGAAATTAAAGCAATGCCAGAACTTTTTTTTTTTTTTTTTTTTATGAAGAATAACAAAATAATAAGACATGTTGTAGCTGAGAACATTATTTCTAATTACATAGCTACATGTATGTTGTAAGTAAAAAAGTTACTTGCCACCAGGCTAAGTAAGAGCCTGGACCATCTCTCATTAAAGAGAGCACAAACTCTTTATAGATAACTCTTTTAGATTTGGACTAGGCATCAGAAGAGCATACCTACGATATCTATCTGTAACAACATTGCAGGCCAAAAGAGGAATCAATAGCAGTCTTTTACTGTAATTCTCAAGACTTGTGCCTTAACCTTTCAGTTTACACATCATGATGAAGGATAAATCTTTGATTTCCTTATTCAAGCTAAGTTAGTTCTTTCTCCCTGAAAGTAAGCTGTAGACAAAAAAAAAATTTGGCCCTTACACAAACTAATGGGCTTTCCTCCTTGAAAATTCAGTTTGTAGTCTGCAACAACTTAAGATGCCACATCACTCTGCCTAATCATCAGTGTGTTTTTAATTTAAAGTTGAATAAAACTGTCAGTGCAAGGTTTTACAGACTGCAGACAACTGTATTATCAGAAAGTCAACCATAATAAAAATATTACACTGGGATGGTTCAGAATGTCTTAGATTATATCAACTTCAGGAAAAAAGGGGATTAGTAGGCTTTATTGCTGTTCAAAAGCAACTCCCTGCCTTTGTGAAGTTATTGTCTGTACCCTTTGTCAATAAAAGGAGAAGTCAAAGGTTCCCACAGAGTTTCTAGATCAGCAGACCTGGTCTCTCATATCTGCCTGTCCTGCTGCCTGACTGAGCAGCTGGCAAACTGTCCAAAAAAACACAGTCTAATGATCATACGTCAAAAAAAAAACAAGACTGCTCACAAAGCAGATCAGCTGCAGCATGCTTCCAATAAAGAGAATGGCCTATGCTCACCCTGACCCTTGCTCTATGTTAGAAAATTGCCTTGACGGTGTATAGCCAATAGATAGATGGGTCGTAGAAAGCAAGCACGAAGAATGTGATGGTGGGGTAAATAGAGGAACTTGTATAATTATATTAAAGTGCATGCTGTGCAAGCCTTCTCCTTAAAGGTTCTCTTAATTCCCTACAGCATTGATTTTACATTTCTGGTTTACTTTAAACCTAGTGCTTTCCAGGATATCTGTACAGGTTTCCACACATTCACGGAATATTATCCCACATTAACATGGAAGGTATGAAATACTAAGTGATTTATCTAAGGCTATCTGAAAGGTTTGCAGAGAAGCAGAGAACTTGAGGTTCCAGGTAGTGCTCTCACTCTTATTCATTAGCAGGGAGTGCTCATCTAGGTCTGTACAGCACCACAGACTTCCTTGGACCACTGTTTCATCAGGAGTGTTGTGACTAATGATGACAATAAACAGTTAAGGCAAACCCTCCTAAAATGCCATGTTTCACCATTATATTAATAAATAACCACTGATATTAGAGCCTGTAGGGTATTCACTTGCAACAAAGTGATCTTTCTGTTGCTGCTTTCCACGAAAAAAGCTCTCAGGCTGCTCTCACAGTTTCTTCTGCTTATTTCCATTACCAGAGCAGCCTGGTCCAAGATGTATGCCTTCATACAGTTAGCATGTTTATGTCTTAGCTGTTTGGCTTGCCTTATACCTCGGGGCTGTGTAGTGAAGAATGAGCAGGCTCTTGGTTTGGGGGGATTTTGCTGTTGTTGTCTAGAGCAACTTGTTTTTTAAGACTTATTTTTAACTGGGAATTCAAGAGTATTTTATACAAACTGAAAAAAAAAAAAAAAAAAAAGAAAAAAAATAGTTCAGAAAAACAAGGGAAGGGAGAAACTTTAGTATGGCATAAATGTGGTAAAAATAGGAAAGAAGTACAGACATTTCTGATATTTTTAAATTATTTTTAATGAGAGGAATTTTTTTGAGTTGAATTTGAGATGCATGCCTGTAGGGAGCATCAGTAATGATTTCAATCTTTCTCTGTTTCCCAGTTTGCCAGTTAAACAATAGAAATGCACTGGGAAATGTAAGTCTTGTTGAAACAGCAATCTCGTGCGATTACACTGAAAGCTAATGTCTTTAAAGTACTCTAAGTTTTGAAATCCCAGGAGGACAAATCTTCCATCGATGAAGCTGGAAAGAATGAAATTTCAGTCAAATGTAGATGAGGTACATGTGCTGCATTAATGCTTTCATCTTTAGGCATGTGTGGCGAAAGACCTGAAGAGCTTCCTCTCAATATCATCCTCAGCTTCTGGCGTTTTCATGTACTCTTCCCTGAAATTGTGGGATGGGAACATACAGATGAGGGACAATATGTTTAAAAAGCTTTCACTTCCAGAAATATCAGTTTTACATTTGCATATAGCTAAGGCAAACATAGCCAAGCTCAGGCTGTGCTTTATTGCAATTGACTCAGAAAGGATAAATGAGCAAAATTGGGCAGACTGAGGTATGTTGGATGTTAAAGTGATGACTTTTTTTTCTGAATATTGACTTTTTTTGAGCAGAAATAGTGTATTCATCATTCTATATAAACAATTGAAGCCAAAAGAAACACTTGAAGAATATCTTGCAGATATTAACATTAATTAATATTTGAATATTTGGTCTATGTCATAATGTCTGTTATTTGCAAAAGGTGCCAGACTCCATGCAAATTCCTAAAATATAAACTCCTTCGTTGAGCTCTTTTTCAACTATGACTGGATTTGTAAAAGCATAATCATGGCTGAGTAGATATTTACGTATATTATTAAATAAATGTAAAATAATTGCCAGTGAGACAAGAATCCCCTGGAATGCCTGTAGTTCTACCCCATCTCTTGAAGTTTTTAAGGCCAGGTTGGATGGGGCTTTGAGCAACCTGATCTAATGATGGGTGAACCCTGGCTATGTCAGGGGGGTTGGAAATAGATGATCTTTAATGTCCCTTCCAACACTAACTATTCTATGATTCTATGAAGAGCAAGATAACCTCTTGAAAATCTATAAAATAAGAATTTTGGGGGAGAAATTAGTTGATATTAGGGGTGAATAACAGTAAAAAATTATTAGCTTTTTTAAAAGATGGACTTTTAACAGTGTGCTACAGAAATTAATATGGTGATTTAATGAGAAGGTTAATGACTAGCTTCTACAGAACATCCTAAGGCATCATCATTCTTCATGAAATGATACTGATTGCTAGCTTTGCTCTAATTGCAACTTTATAAGAGTACATTTCTGAAAATGATGTCTGCACAGGTAAAAAAGGAAATGTAGATTATCACCAGAAAAACTGTTCATTCTGGAATTGCATTTGAATAGAACACCTCTGAGCATTCATTTGAAGACATCTTTACTCAGAGCAATAAAGTAATAGTTTATCCCATGGGGAAATTTTTAGTCAATTAACCATGTGTTACATGGATATCCAGGTGTTTAAGCATATTATGCTGATTGACAGGTGAAAGTGTTGCTGACAATGCGCCAATATACATGTGTTATATCTAACTTACAGTAGCAACACAGGCCACCAATTACAGAGATTACTTTTTTTACAGAAATCACAGCTGTTTCATAATCATTAAAATACTAGTTTAGCTGCTCCCATTTATTGGTAGCAGGGGCTGAATAAATTACTGTTGTACTTTTAGGCAAGTAAGAATGACTAACACAAGTTGTAACCATAACTGCATTTGGAATGCTGCGCCAGATATATCAGTATGAATTGTTTTGAAGGTTTGTTGTTACATAAGATAGAAAAAAGTATGATCTCAATTTTACCTTGAATGGTTTACAAAGGTGTAAACAGTGACAAGGTTTATATAAAATATTTTGAGAATAAAATGCATTGAGAATAAATTTGTGGGTATTTAAAGAAAAAAAACCCAACATTGATGCAACTTAGCATCATTAATTTATGCACCTAAACCAAACCTAAACTGTGTTCCTTGTTATAGTCAAGTTGGAAATATAGTTATATCCATGGGGCAATTCTTTGTATTCTGACAGATATATTAAACAGTTGAAACGCTCTTTGCAGGTGCTTATTTCTCTCTATTAATTCTAAAGTGAAACTAGGGCGAATAGCTTTGATGTAGCTGCTTAATTTTAGACATCTATGTTTGCTTGAGTTAAAGTTTCTTAATGATTAAATTTATCTGAGGATCTAAATAGTGATTTCAACTTATGAATGCAGTAAAAAGTCTTGAGCCCACTGCACTCATCATTCCTCCGCCTGCTTTCCATTTATTTTGAGTGGGTACTTTGAAGGGTAGGTTCTGATCATGTCTTATCCCAACTGAAATATCTGTAACATGGAAAGTACATGAGCCTGATCCTTCAAGATCTGGCGATCACTTAGCAGAGGTTGTACAGACCAGTAAGTCTCTCATAACCCTGCAAAATGAACATAAATTATTTATAACCACCAAGATAGCTAAGACAAGGTAAACAGAAGTCAAACAAATTTCAGCTAAGTGATGCAGACATTTCAAAGCACCTTCCACATTTCATGCTAATGGTCCAGACATCACTATTCCTTGAAAATGCCAGGGTCTTGTTCCTTCACCATGGGAAGTCAAATACCTGTATGGCCAATCATCTATCAAATGAAAAAAATCTTTAGGTAGGACAGGATTAACACTGAAGAACACCTTGTCTGTAGTTTAAGACTCCCATGAAGTGCTCTTCAGTAAACCAATGTTATTTAGCTCTTAATCTGATTCAGGAAAGCAATGTTAACTACTGGCTCAAAGATCTTTGGGGCTCCATCTTGTGGCTAATTCAATAACTTTAACCTCTTGAGCGAGATGCCTACCTTAACTGTAGTCAAAGTGGCGCTGCTAGTTTAAATAGCTGAGTACCATGGTTTTATTATCGTCTCATAGATAATACAGTATTTTTGACACCGTTTTAAGAAAATACTCTTCTACCTTTTATTTTTTCTTCTTTTTTATTTATTTTATAATTTTTTTATTTTATTTTATTTTTTTTTTAGGAATACATATTCTGGTAGCAGGCTGTGTAATACAGTTTGCAGTTGTAGAATGAGGCATATTAGAAAACCACCCATGCAAGTGTGGTTCACCTTGCACTGGTGGTATTCACAGCCGAACAGAAATCCCATCCTACCATGGCCATTTCCTTTATGAACAAGAAGACTGCCTTGCAGTTTTCTGGTCAACTCCAAAGCTAAACAGTTATGAAATGCACTACTGCCTAGTTCTTTTTCACCTTGGAAAGCATCATGATTTTTATATATGTTGAAAAAGGACACTGCTGTGCCTTGGCCAGTTTATATCACACTCTGTATGCATAGCAGCAGTTTCCAAGCAATGGATAGGGTATTATTACCAGGAGTAATTGAAAGAAATTGTCCTTTACTGAATTGGCAAAAAAAAGTAGCTTGGAGCTGGAATGTACATGCCTTGCCCATTTTCTGCATTTTTTTATATTAGCTATACTCAGATTATATGCAGTTTTTGACACCATGATGAGTTTGTTGGGAAAAGGTTATAATGTGATCCTGCATACTCTCCTGTCAAATTATTATTGATGAAACTTGTCAGATGAATGTGTTTTTTCTAAAAGCTATTAAAAAAATTGAAGGGCAAGCTGCCAGAGTGATAATGCTGAAAATCATAATGAGAGACATGTTAGTGACAGGCAGCTCTCTTCTGCATCCAACTATCTTACAAGTACTCATAACATCTAACTCTATGTAGTTAATATAGGAGATGGGACTCCCAGACGACAACTATCCTGAATTAGAGGTGGATTCTGACTTGCCTTCAGAAGAAAGCCAAGGTCTCTCTCTCGCTGCAGGGAGCCTGGAGAAACCAACTTCCTGGCAATTGAGGTTCATAATTCACTTAAACAATGAGACTGTCCTTACACATACGCATGTGAACGCACAACCCACAAGGATTCTGTGATGGCTAAATGGGTTCATTAGAATCACAGAAGCAAAAAATCTTAAGGCAAACTGACCTAGAGAGAGAATTTACTAAGGTTGCTTGCTTGACATCCCCATCTTAGTCCATGCCCTCTTTAGTCAGATATCAATAAGGTATGAGAAATCCCATTTTACACAGAACTGAGAAATCATGAAATTGACTTTAATCTGGCTACATTTCACACAGAGAATTTTCGAAGCTCTCTGTAATTATGAAATATTGCTGAAATACAAAAATACTGGTTTGATTTAGAAAATATTAACATTCCTTTTTGTTTCAAAAGGACACTTGAAACTGAAACAGTACTGAATTTTTTTGGTGCTAAAGCTCTATTTATTGCTTTCTGGAGATGCCCTGAGGCTGATGGGCTTTGTCACAAATCACCAATACAGGTGAATATTGTAATTCACTTGAATCTCCTCTTGCAGCACCTTGAATTATGACCAAAATTTAAAAATTTTCATGTTCTGATTTTTTCATGTTCTGTTCTGAGCCAGATTTGCTCTTGGGGATTTTAAGAACTGCCTTGCTCAAGCTAAAGGTTGCTACCTCTTGCCCTTTAGGAACTGTCAATTTTTTACACATTTCTATGACATGGCCTCTCTCCCACAGACATTGAAAGAAGCCATGACAGATGCTGGAAGCTGAAGCTTTGGTCACAAAGTCTTAGGACTTCAGTCATAAAGTCCTAGGACTTCAGTCACAAACTCTTAGACAGCTAACCTTTTAAATAGAAAGGGTTAATACGTAAATTTAATGTATAAATTGTTCCTTAAGGTTCTTATTAGTATCACTGATATTTGGTGAATTACTGAAGTACGTAAGACTTCTCCATCTTCATTTTGTTCTTTCTTTGTCTTTCAAACTCCCCTATGCCTGGTTTGGGCTATGCACCACTGATAGAAAGTTACTTTCCATCTTCTATTCTCTTTCTATGCTGGCTTGTCACTGCATTGCTCATTATTGTTTTTCTAGAGGAGGGGTGTGTATTGGAAAAAGACAGAATAATTGGAGAAAGCTTTGCATACAGTACAGTGCCTATATGCTATGTTTGTGGTGATTTGCATAAGAAATGGTAAAGTGGTATTTGAACTATGCATACTACTACTGCAATATATTTTCGATAATGAGCCAGTCAATTTGGAGCTCTGGCTGGCTACTTCTATTACTTTTGCAACTGGGCAAAAATACTGTATCCCTAAGCAAAACCAGCAAACATCATTGCCCTTTTTTTATTGCCAGTCAGAGGAATAGATATGCAGCCTACACCAATTTTTATCATAACAGAATAAGCAGAAATAAATAAAACCTGATCATAATAGAAGTTAGCTAATAACAAGCAATGCTTTCCATGTTGGGCCTGCAGAGAGTGTGAAGCTAGCTAAAACATGGCATATTCATTTTTTTGGAGGAGGCTTTGTTACCTCTCTCCATTTGTCCAGTTTAGTGTATATCTACTGAAGACAGGAACATCCCTGAATTAATTTTCCTTAGTGGAAAATTTCATTTGTCTAACACGGATTTCACTAGAATCACTAACTCCCTGCGGATTTCACTAGAATCACTAACTCCCTGCGGATTTCACTAGAATCACTAACTCCCTGGCTGGCAATGTAGTTTATATCAGAAAACCAGAGGGATTTTTACTTCCAAAATAAATAAAATTATGATGTCTTAAGAATGACCAAAGCTGACTTTCAGGCTGCACCTCCATGTTTCTCTGGAGTAGCTGGTGATGATCTCAAGATGAGGTACACGTTGCCTTGAGCCAGGTGCTTGAAAGTGTCCTATATATACTTGTTGGTAAAATCCTTCCAACAAAATCAGAAATCAGAGGAAATTATTATTTTATTTTTTGCAGAAAATATATAAATAAGAAAATGTAACGGGAAATTTGATCCAGCTTCAAAGCATGCACATTAAAAATTTTTTTTTAAATCAATTTTGATAGGGAAAATTATTGTTAAGGAGGAAAGAAATCCCAACCCATGAAAAAAATGAAAGAAGCAGTATGTATTTCAAACAAATTCCCTTGATATTCTCCTGTAAATAAATGAACCCATAACCTGTGGCAAGCCTGACTAAAGCAGCACCTTTGACAATTATCTCACTCCTTTCTTTCCATTAAGGATGTAACAGTCCATGTGACAAATTGAAGGTTGTGAACACAGAAGGCGTTTCGATGTCTGAAAACCACTGGCTCTAAGCGCAGTTGCCAGTTTTCTGATTCTCCCCACTTTGGGTGCTACCTTTCATGCCCCAGTTGTTGTAAATTAATCTTTGGACAAAATATCCTGCCTGATCCCTATTAAGCATGGTTGATTTTGATAAGAAAAATGAACTTTATTATTCGGTTAAACACATGAAACGAAATTTTGGCTCCAGCGGAGTGAATGGGAATTTTGCCACTAACATCAGCATAGCCAAGATTTCACTCATGAACTGTTAAACCAGTTGAGATTATAATTTTTTTTTCTGGTTCAGTTAACAGCTCTATAGTAGGGATAAAGGAAAAAAATAATAAACTATCAGGATGGAAAACATCTTCATGTATAGATAGTAAAGTCTGGCTCCATTGTTCAACTATGTGAATCACAGAATTTCCAAATCTTTTTGAAATAACAAAAGACATTTGTCCCCCCTTAGCCCCACATCAGTAAACTTCAGAAATAAAGAGCCATTTTTTCCTCACCTACTCAGTGCTGAATATGAAATAATCCTCTGAAACCTATGGAAAATTACTGGAAACATTCCCGGTTTAGTAGTTTAGTGAGCAAGGAACGGTTTGTAAAAAAAAAATAATCAATAAAGTTGAATAGATTAAAGAAAAATGCCTTAATGCCAATGTTTCATTATTTTTGTGTTTGAAATAAAATCGACAAATTACAAAAAAGTTTCAACTCAGCAAATCTTATTCTCTATATATTGATATTTGGCACCTGATAAATACAGTATATTTTTCTTTAAGCATTTTAAGTAATGTTTTAGGTTCTGATTCTGGGCAATTTTTTCTACTAATCTGTTAAAATACCAAAGAAAGACTTCAGCAAAGATTTCATGCATGCTCCATGCATACCTAAAAAGAGGAAATTAAATGTGCCTATGAAAGTGTCTTCTGTAAAGAACTAACAGCCAGGTCAGCATGCACGGTGCATTGCCAGTTTTGTTCTCTTTGACAAATCCTAACATGGTAACAAAGGGCTTTCATTTTCTTCCCAGTCAGAAAGATGAAGTGCCTGATACTGGGCTGTGTTGGTCTGTGGTAAAAAGGAGCTAACAATACTGGAAATGACAACTGTGTTATCACAGTAGGAGTAGATAAAGCTGGCTGATGGTAGCACATGAGGTGGTGTATGTCATCACAATTGTATCACTGAATAAAAGAAACATTTCTCACAGCAGTCACAGCCTGAAAGACACTTCAGTCAAGGGAAAATAATTGATTTACCTTTCTTCTCCCCATCCTTTTTCACAGCAGCTGAAATGGAAACAAAAATACTGTATTTTCACGATCGAAGTTAATAACATGTAATATCAGTGAAAATAATTTAAACACACACACACATATAGTATGCATTATCACAAACCATACATAATTATGCAATATAGGAATAGATTTCTTTGCCAGATGAAGAAACTGATAATCAGAAAGATTAAATGTTTTGTCACAGACACTTGGCTTTGCTATTGATGAGAGAAAATTCCAGTTTTCTATCTTCTCATATTTCTTTAGTCACATTTTCCACCCCAGACACTAATACAGGGAAATAGAGGCACAGAGTGAATATTTCAAAATCAATAATTTGAATGGGAAGGCATAAAGTTGTAAGGATAGTTCAGAGGAAGGCTATGAAGATCCTTTGTTTAAGAGAAATATGTGTTTTTTTGCTACTTAAGCTTGTGGTGATAAACAGATAAGGAGTAAAAAAAACACCTGGCATCATGTTCAAGTTTCTAAGCTTTTACCTAACATGAGGATTTACAAGACCTGATTATACTGCAATCCATCTCCAAATCTTACAGCATAATTTTTGTGGAAAGAAATATTGAAAAGAGACAGGAAGGAAACTGCTGCTTTAAACTTTAACCCCAGTTTAAATAACCACAAATTGTTTCTCCAGTGGAAGCTGTCCTGTGTGAGTAGTTGTCATGGTTTAAGCCGTAACTCATGCAGTTTGCTTATTCACTCCCCCATCTTTCTTCCTCCCCGCTCCTGGAGGGATGGGGAGGAGAATCAAAAGAATGCAACTCCCATGGGCTGAGATAAGAACACTCCAGTAACTAAGTCATAACACAAACCATTGCTGCTCCCACCAATAATAATAATGATAAGGGAAACAACAAGGGAAGAGAATTCAACAGCTCACCACTGACATCCAGCCAGACCAAGCAGTGAACCCATCCTTCCAGGTAACTGCCCCTAGTTTTTACATCCTGGGCATGATGTACTGTGGTATGGAATACTTCTTTGGCTAGTTTGGGTCAGGTGTCCTGTCTCTGCTTCCTCCCAGCTTCCCCTCCTCCCTGGCAGAGCATGAGGCACAAAAAGTCCTTGACCAGACTAAACATTACTGCAACAACTAAAAACATCCGTGTTATCCCAGGCCAAAAGTCAAAAACAGGGCTGCACCAGCTACTAAGAAGGAGAAAAATCACTGCTACTGCTGAACCCAGGACAGTAGTCTGGAGCATGGAAAGACTCTGGAGACAGAATATAAGTCCCCAATTTAATTCCAGTCAAATATTTCATGCATCTTCACTGGTAGGTACTGAGGCATCTAAAATGGCAGAATTACCTGCGAGAATGAAAATAGTTTTAGTATCTCAAGAATGTGCCCAGAAGTAGAAAAATGCTTTCTTGCCTAGACTAAGTGACAAACAGGGACAAGGTTTCCAGGATCTGGTTCTCTGCTCTCCTAGGTGATATTTCATGTCAAAGCTGTGCAGTGTGCCTTTCACAAAGCTGTCATTAGTGCAGATTTAGGTTTTTTTTTTTTTTTTTTTTTCCCCAAGAAGCTGCTGTAGAACCTTCCATGGTTTTAGAAAGGCATACTTACATTGTCACTTTAAGTACATTAGAGGGACCCCCGAGTAGGCAGAAACCTCAAATATCAAGACTCTGTGTAGGGTTTATAAGCAAACATGCAAGCGCACCTCTGTGCTTTTCCTGATTTCTGTCCTGCCAGCTTATGAGATGTGCCTCACCATGGTTCTGCCTGAGGCAAGTACAGGCAGAGCAAGGTCCTTTCGGGCCTGCAACTCCACTTATGTCTATCGAATTTCTATGATTATGCTATTATACCCTCTTGTGACATCTGTTTGAAATTTCACCTTGGCCACATTTTTTCTGAGGGAATGTATTGTAAATACTCAAGAAATCTTAAAAGACAAAGAGACATTGTTCTGACTAAATCCTGTTCTGATCAAATTGTTCTGATCAAATCCTGTTAGCCAAACTTGAGATGTCAGGGAATAAATGAAAAAGAGCTATCCTTTTTTCTACAGCTGGGCACATTTGTGAGATACTAAAATGCCATCCTTTCCATTGCTCTTTCAGAAGCAGAGCCATATATCTAAAGCACAGCAAAAGGATGGATAGATTACCCAAAGAATTTGGTCTACAACTGATAAAGAGCCAGATTACCTGCTGAGAACAAATGTGAGTAATATATTGTAGCTGGGAAGGAAAGGACATGAAGTAAAGCAGAATGATGAACTAGAAAATGTGATGCTCTGATATGAGAGGTGCTCTTGGCTGTTATTTTTTTACCTTGATTATTTGGAGAAAGAACAAATTCTTAAGCCAACTCTCTCTTTTTTTTTTTTTTTTTGTTCACTGTACTGACGAATGATATCATCTTATTCTTGAATTAGGATTTTGTACCTACAAACCTATTCAAAGAGGAATTTATTAATGGCCTTAAATCACCGTCTTCCTTTCCTAGCACCATCCAAATCCAGTTGTACACTTCCGTTTAATATAGATATGGTACAAAGCAAAATATGCACATCAAGAATACATATCGCATTTTCAAGGACCATGAATCCAGACTGACAACTGCTCCGGAAACTAGAAGTGAGCACTATCATCCTTTATGTTTTGGGAATGGTGGAAAAAATCATTATGAACCATGACAGACCTTATTCAAAGTAGTAAGTATTTTTATGAGGCGGAAAAAAACAGTTTCAGGATGGTTCTATTGTATTTAACTCTTATCAGAAACTTGAAACTAGATCACCAGAAGTTCTTTAATTCCATAGACAGTGATGATTCTGAGGGAACTTTTTTTTTTCTTTTAGCTATTCAGCAAACAGGAACATTTCTGAAATCTTGAAAATAATTTAAAAAGACCAAAAATCTTGAAAACACTGTTTCCTACTCAACAATAGCCTGTTCCATGTAGCTTTGTGATGTAACAGGAGCCAGGAACAGATGTTTAGTCTGAATACTGTCAAATAAGTGATTTTCTTCCAGAAATTCTCCTGGTTTTTGATTATAGCAAGCAATTAGTTTCCATCCTGACATGAGAAATTTAACTTCCTTTCTAATTTTACAATAATTAATTATGAAAATCTGAACTAAGAAAACTGCAATTTTATATAGATATCCAGTTCCTCTGTGGTGTTTTTGAAGATCCCTTGGCTTAGATTTGTGATCTTCAATATTATCATGATCATACTGATTAATCTAAGGTAATCTGGATCTTTCCTATTTGTCTTTCTATGAGACATCTATTGTGCTTTCTTAGCCTTCTCTAGCGTTCACACGATACGTAACTTTTGTTGACAACACTCCAGACAAGGTGCATCTTTGATTTATGCAATGGTGTTTTTCCTAATATATCTACATATGGAAGAAAGTTATTCACTGGCTTGTCTGCATTATCATTGAGGTCTTTTCTGAATTTATATACTTAGTTTAGAGATAAATTCTTCTTTAATATTTTCCCTCATATATATTACATTCCATCTATTGACATTAAATTTTCTTTGCCATCATGCTGTCCATTCACCTTGTAAACTCTTCTGATCCTGAATTCTTTAACTAATACTATGTCATCTGAAAATTTCATTACATTACTATTTCTATTTTTGCCTGTTAATTAAGGAATATAACGTGAGTCCAGACATAGAATTATATGCAATTCTGTAAACTCGTTGCAAGATTTAAATGAATCAGTTGCTTTCTGATTCCTAATCAGGTATCTACTTCCTTCAATACTGTTACTCTTAGGCAGCAGCTATTTAGTTTCCGCAGTAATTCCTATACTGCAACTTTCCAAAGACCTATTTAAACCATCCCATAAAAGCTGCTCTTATTAATCTAGTAAAATATTTAAAACACTTATTACTAAGATACAATTTCCTTTTGCAGATACCATGCAGGCTAGATCTCTATGATGTGATTTTCCAGATATTTGTTTTTTGTTCTGATCTCAGTTATGATTTCATCACTTTTCTGACTCAATTTTAAATCTCTGAATACCATGATGGAATTTAACACATAGTATTTACCCTGACACACTTTGAGGATAGCTGATTTGGCTGAAGTTAGTGGAAGTTTTGCTTACATTAATTCAGTTATAGACATGTAATTTACAGTCAAACAAGGTCAAGCGCAGGCTCATTCCTTGCGTCAGGTACTCTGTGATGACTGTTCATATATATGCATTCTTTTAAGCTAAAGTAAAAACCACCTCATGTAGACAGCTAGAGCAAAGCAGCTGGCATTCACTCCGTTGATACTGTCTTTGCCCATCTCACCATAAATTGTCCACCTGCTCATAGCCTGAGAAGTAGGTAGTGGTTTAAAATATTTAAGAACTGTATAAAGTGCTATGTCTTTCTCAGGTCTTCCTAACAAATATTTTATATCTCTCTTCCAGTCTTTCTGAGATTAGAAGTTCTTTTATCCATGTCAAGAGAAATTTTAATCATGTTAAGAAGCCACAGTTAAAAGAACCAGTATACTTAAGAGCAGAGAGAACTTAGCTTTTGAATTTGTTGGAGCATCTCTGTTTAGAATTATTCTCATTCATTGACAGGAAAGACCTTTCTTGCCCTTTTCATCCTTTGGATCAGGTTTTAATGAGCATGTTTGGACAAATAAATTTTTATTCAATTATCTTTATGCATTTTATTATTAGTGGGCAAGGAAGATGTTGCAGTCAAATTCCCCCGCACAACCTGGCTATCCCTTTAATCCTGATTGGTAAGACATAGCTGCCAGACCTAGTAATTCACTGGATAACCCCTCAAAAAATTTTACAGTGTTTTCATTACCAGCAATGCCTTAATGAGAATACACAACCAAATTATCTAGAATTAAAGCAATGCAAGTGTGCAAGCTCTGCTTCATATTATCAGGACTCATATTGTATGGATTAGCAGGCCCCCTGTGAAGCCACTTGCTAGAGGTGGTCAGAGGGTGGATACTGAGCAGGTCCCCTTTGTGTGTGGAGTCAGGTCCAGTTTCTCACTGACTACTGGCAGAAAGCTGACTTCTCCCAATCCTTTTGAGTCCTTGAAATTTGATACCTAAAATGTATGAGGATTAATACAAGCATAGTTCAAAGGACAGGCACAAATCTCTGAAAATAACACAAAAAGCCAAGGAGTGGGGTAGAGCTACCTAGGGATCTGATCTCTCTGCTGCATCAGGGGGTGCAAATCTCTCTCTGACAATCTAATTTTTCAGAGGGAGTGCCCAAAGTACAAAAGGTTTTTTGAGAGGCACAGTTTTTTGCTAGATCTGTGCCAAAAAGAGTACATTTGGCAGTTAACCAGAGGGAGCCTGACTGTGTCAGCTGTGGAGAAGCACATTGTCTCAGTCAGAGAGAATCCTGGTTTCCTGTTCTAAAATATATGAAATAATACTATGCAACAAGAGTTATGATTTATTGTGCAAGCATGTATAAAATGTATAAATAAAAAGTTATAGATATGCACTTAGAGGACTTTTCAGACTGCTGTTATAGAGATCAGGGAGTCCCAGCATGTAGCAGTCCCTACCTCCAGAAAATATCTTCGATATCAGTAGACATTCATTTACAAACCTGTTTTAACTGTTGAATATGTATTTCTAGATATATATTGAGATGCTACTTATTCAGCTTGAACATTTTCCTTTAAAAAATTAAATAAACACCAAACTATAAAGACAGAGTGACACTACATAGTTTTCTATAAAACATGCCTCATCTTTAACTTACATAAACTGCTTTCCGGAATGAAAATCTTATCTTTTATAGAATGGTATTAATTCATATTACATGCATTATGTTTGTTCTTTTTATCTTATTTTCTAATGTTTATTGAAGATTTTGCACAAAGAAGTGCTGACTCACAGTAGGAATTTCATAACTCCCACTATGACTCAGTTTTGGTATTTATGCATCTTTCATTATCATAGTGCCTGGCTTTAAGAGCTCTGACGTTTTCTTAAAGCATTTCTTATTAACAGTGTTCAGCAATGATATTCTGTAGTGGATGGACTGTTTGAACAGGTTGATTCTGCAATTTTTATACACCTATTATATCTACCTTACATTTAGGTCTCAGTTAAGATTTTCTACTGCAATTGCATATACAGCTTGTATGGGTTTGACTTTCTCATCTCAAAAATATTGTCTCAACAAAGGGGTTACACTGTGGCCACTTCTAGAAATACAATTTACAATGAATTGGACAGATCTCTGTAAAGTCCTAATCAAATCACTGCTGTTTCTTAAGGTGTGTTTTGGTTGGATAGTTCATGCAGAGTTGTCCACTAAAGAAGCTTCATGTGTACTCTCAGTTGGCTAAAAGAAAGTAGAAGCAGTGCTTATAAACATGACCTCCTGCTTGTGCTTCTTTACAGAGCAACAGCCACAAAATTTCTGGAACGCTTTCCCTGTGGAGGCTTTTCTCAAATTGTCTGCCTGATCTATGCAACATGCCACTTAACATTGTTAAAAAAGAGAAGTTTAGTGAAGCACAGCATCCCACATGAATGCTTAAAGCCACTTTACGCATTGGGACTACACTCTTCTGACAAAATGTCAATGTCTTGTCATACATATTCAGTGTCATTGAGTTAGTTGTATTTGATTTTGGATGTGCTGCATTTGTATGAATCCCATCAGCTAAGAAATGGCATATGAACATCTGTCACAGGGAACAGAAAAGACAAAACCAGCTTTAAAAAACCTGCAGCCACTAAGCTGAACTGCCTTCAGAGTGAGCTTGTGTAACACTTGCTCTGTCATGGACATCTGTGACTAGAAAATGGCTGAATCCTATTGCAGATGCTAAGATGGCGTCACTATACATGTGTATACAAACTGTATACTTCCTACTCAAGTTGAACTTTCTTGCTGCAGTCTTGCTCAAGGGGCCTTGAACAATCTGCAGTCCTGCTCAGAACAGTTACTTTACAGATCTAAGGTATACAAGACTTAAAAAATAAGGTGGTTGGCCTGATTGTATGTCTGACAACATCTAATCCAAACATTCTAATTTCCTATAGAGCCAGCTTGAGTCAAAGAGAAATGCTTGCACTGCTGTGGGATATGAGTTGCTTTCAGTGAGCTGTGCAAGGTATCGAGTACATCTGCATGAGACATGCAAGCCTGTACACCAGCCACTAGGAAAAAATGAAGTGAGTAGTGCTCATCTCATGTGGGAAGCTGGTAATGGATGTGCAGACTTAGCATAGTCGCCACTAAATTATGGCATTGCATATCCAAATATCCTGCTGGTACTATAAAACTCAATCAGTTCTAGTTCAGACTTCATCCAAGCCATTGTTCTTTATCAGAATAATCACAGGTATCTCTTATGTGATTTTGTACTGCAGTGGAGTTAAATTCAGCATACTCTGCACTAAACATTCAGATCTTGGGTTTTGTGTCTTGAAAAGCAGGAACTATAAGACTGGAAGAAGACATAACAACATAGTACTCCCTGTTGACTAAAGTAAACAAATAAAAGGTACAGTATTGGGTCCCTAGCTTTCTAATGTCCTTGACTTCTGGCTGACAACTCAGTTTCATCTACTTTGACTACATCAAAGAGTTTCAGACTGTTTAAGCCCTATTTCCTTTTGCAACACTTAAGCATTCTCTTTGTTTGGAAAGGTACAACTGTGCAAAGTAATAGCGGATTTCTCCTATTCTGCTGTATACTACCTACATACACTATTGAAATAGCTGCACTTAAAACCTTGCAAATGTTACCTTTCGGAACTTTGTCAGAGAAAATATTGCCTCATTATTTCCAGTGATCCTTAGGGCAAATCTAAAGATAGGGAGCAATATTATTCAATTATCTGAAGTGTTTTCCAAACTGACTTGAGGTTTTTAACATTGACTACTATATTCCCATGACTCAGCTGACTTATTAGTAAGAAAGCTATTACGTATTCTTACCCATGTTAAATTATTTACACATTCAGCCTGAGAGACTGCTTTTTGTTGAGCAAGTGCTGTTTAATCAATATGCAAATAATGTCAAAGTAAAACTAAGTTTTGTTTGAATTTAGTTGATAGGAATAAATAAAAATGAAAGTAGTTGGTTAGTTATAATTACAGTTTTATCATTGCCTAAAAAATGCCTAGTATTTCACAGGTATTTCAAATTGCAATTCATTTTTATTTGATGGCTACCGCTGATGTTTCTTCTTATGAAGAAACACCAAAGCACAATCAAACAATGTGTTATGGAAGAAAATTAAAATTCAATCTGAAATGACAACTTAAAATCGAATAAATGAGTCAAAAATTAAGATTAAAAAAAAAAGTCCTCATAACTTTGGGGTTTATAAAGTTCTACTGCTACAACTTTCTTGTTTAGCCCCATATGTATCTCTCATTTATCAGCCAGGTAAAAAGAACATCCAGCAGAAAAAGATGCCATTCAATGTTATTTATTTATGGCTAAGTGAAGAAACTAGGATTTCATTTGGGAATACTTCACAGTGGACTTATTTTCTCAACTGAATCTTATGATAAAGCTCAGCACAACTTGGAATTGTTACCTTTTTCCTTAGCCATAGTTGAAGCCTTCATTTCTTTTCTTTTTGAAGAGTCTGGAAAAGACATCCAACACAAAAATGGAAGGAGAAAGTAAGTAGCTTAAGTATACACTGTGCCCATCAGTAGTACAACAAACTTGCATAACACCAGATCAACCAAAAATGCAAAAAAGATAAGTGTTAAGGATTAGAATTTCTTTTTAATAAGAATTTCAATTAAAGATTTGAAAGCAAACCAAACATAATTCCTACTCAATTACCTGACAAAGTTTCTGCAATTCAAATCATGCATTCATTCCTGTGCAGCCTATCATTTCAGTTCGTCATGCGCATTCAGCAATGTCTCTGTTACTAATCCACTCAGAATAGACCAGCATTCCCACTGCAATATTGGCTGTGCAGGTCACAGTGGTTAAAAAACACCACGGAAGGCTTATGATTTTAGCATTTCTGATTCATGTCAGACACTGCTCCTTACAACATTTCAGATTTATTGAGTAGAAGCTAGGTTTAGTTCCTTTGCACCAAAAGCCTGTAATTCAAAATATATCAAAACTGCACTGAGATACCAGCAGGTACTTTCATGAGGACAACTGGTTATTTCCAGATCACGTAATGATAAGACATTACCCTTTTCCTTTAATGCTGCTGGAGGCTTCACATCTTTTCTTTTACCAGTCTCTAGAAAGAAACATTTAACATTTATCACAAGTCAGGTTAGAGAAATAAGATGACACTTGAAAAGAAAACAAGTCAAACAATTTGATATGTAGAGAGCGAAAAGGATGTGATAATTAAATGGATTCAACAGCGCAGAAATAGAGAACAGGGCAAACCAACAAGGTCATTAATTCATCTTTTTAGACTTGGATATGCAAAATAATAATTCTTTAATATGTCATTAATTTCTTCACATTTTGAGGAAACTGTTAATCTGTCTTTTAAGTAGGCAATGAAGAATAATAACTGACAAAGAGAAAAGCAATTCTATAGAGCAGTTAGCATCAATGGATTTTTATTTTGCTGAACCCAAATAAAAAAATAATTCACAGTGATATAATTGAAATATTAGGAACACTGTTTTTGAAAGCCAGTGGCTGCTGGTAAAGTGAAGTGGGAGGGGTTTTTATTCAGGGGCGACAAAAGGACCAGTTACTCATTCAGGACTCCATTATTCTTTCAATATCAAAGAGGCCGTGTGGGTATTGCCTTTGAACAGGATTTCACTTCCTGCATATATATAGCCTTTTAAAATCACAGGCATGCTGGTTGTAAAGTAAGAGCAGTGTTCATCCTTTGAATGTACATTCATATATTTTATGTCACAATGAATAGTTTAAGAACATCACTGTATCTTTAATTTTTCTGTACTATATGACAAGGTATTAAAGGAGATAAGAAAAACCACTGATATTCTAGTTCTTTCTTTCTTGTACTTGACAAGGAAGAATCCAAGGACCAAAGACAATCCAGACATTGGCCAAGCATAAATAAAGGTAAACTATAATCTTGTTATGGAGCCCAGGTGAGATGTGTGGACTGGCAACAGTGGCAAAGAGGAGAATCCTGAGCCTCAAGTGGCACCCTCCTTTCATTCCCCAGAGTTTTCACAAAGAGTAATACATTCCTCCCAGAAGTGCATCAAATTCTGCTTTATGTCTATTCAGTACTCTGCAGTATATGAGCCATAATCTGAACTTTATGGAATACCTCCAGCTTCCAAGAAAAATGGGATTCTGTCACAATTTGAACCTCAGATGTGCCTTTATAGTTCAGGAACCGTGCACAGTTCTGTTAGCCTTTGCTGCTTCCCTTCAATTTTTGAGCTGTACTAATACTCTCCGGAAAGACTGTTTGATGCATGTCACATTGTACAGGGGATTTCCTCACCAAATAATATGTGACCTCTGCATCCACAGCTTGTAGGCCAACCTTCTGCAACTGGAAAGATTAGAGACGTATGTGTCTGTGTTGCCACCAAATTGGGGAAAAAGCCCTGACATACCAGTCATGCTCAAGCACCTCGATCTGTTAGGAACATCATCCTGTCTCATTCTCAGCCAACCGTATTCTTGAGACATAGCCATGTGACCATATTTAGCCTGTTTCCCTGTGTGAGTGTCCCCACTTTAAGTTTTTTTAGACAATTCACTTTTGACAGATTAACATTCAAAGATGGTATAAAAATAGATTTTAATATTTCCCCCAGGATGCAAATTCAAATCTCTGCATGTAAAAGAAGCCCAGGTAGTTACTAGGAATCCTAACGTGAATCTGTAGAGCACAAATAGTGTTAAAAACACTATAATGGATAAACCAATCTAAACATGAACCAGGACAGGTTGGATTCTCCATCGCTGCGTATTCCTAATCAAGACCTCCTTGTAGCATTGAATAGCTGTTCTGATACTCAGTTCTGAATGTTTTGACTTCTCCGCTTACCTTTTTCCTTTGACCCCTCTGGATTCTTGGGATTCTTTCCTTTCAAATAGTCTGCAGGGAGAGAATTAAGTTTTTGAGACTTCAAAGATAGGACTGCCCTTTCACACTGAAAACAAACAAAGAAACAAAACCAAAACCCGAATATTTAAAAGTTAAAACTAAAATTGTGAACATAAGTGAACACCTTATATATTTTAAAGTTTAATAATGTTAGTATAAAATGCAAGAGAAGAAGTTACTATAGATTACTGTCTGTAGAGCTTCACAGGAAGGAGAAATTGGAAAGGAGAATGGAAAGATGCAAGTAATGACACAGGATTACAAATTCTTAAGGTTTTACCTAAAATGTCATGAAGACAGAAGGGGTTATCATATTTTCTGTGGTGGTCTGATTTTTTGTTTTAGTCCTTCAGGGACAATGTATTCAGGGTCAGCAAGCACAGGAAAAATACACATTATGTTGCAAAAACAACTAGTTTCTTTTTTTTTTTTTTCCTTTTTTAATGTAATAGCCTTCTAAACTCTTAAGTGTATATATCAGGGAATATTAGAAGGAAATACATTTTTCCAAAGTGAGGAAGCGGTTTCATAGGCTTATGAATATTTGTGGTTTGAGTGAGAGGATATCACAGCTTGCAGGATGCAGAGTAGACCAAATTGCACTCTGACAGGATATAGCACCTAAGCATCTAGAAAAAACATGCCATTTATTCCAAGCGAAACTTAACCAAATCTTCAGTAAACCAGATAAAGCTAAAAGAAGATCCTTTACAAAATAAATTTAACTCTGATCATCTTCCTGGCTGCCATGGTAGCAGGAAGTGATCCCACATATCCATCTGGCTTTAAATGTGAGTTGTAACAGAAAAAGTTCACTTCTAAGGTGGCTGAAGTTGCTGTAAAAATCAAATGTTCAAGGATAGGTACTTAAATTAGGACCCTGGTCTTCACAGGAGCAGGTAGACTCCTTCAGGGGATAGAAGTTCACTTCATGTATGAAGACTGAAACCCTTTGATGGAGCCTTCCTGACATTTCCTACAATCTGTAGCACCTAAAGCAGGTTCAACACTTCTGGCTCTTACAACTGGTGGAGGTAGCTATCACTGCAGGTCTTCCCACCCTCTGAGCCAAGGCTACTGAGATCACCAATCCTGCTCTCCAGGGAGAAGGTTTTCATCTGCAGGAGTTTGAACAGGGACTCACCGAAGACTTTAAACTCTTGCTGTCAACTGCCCACTTTACTGATGATCCTAGAAGGGGAAAAACATACAGCTGGCTTAAAGCCAGAGTTCATCTTGCTGTTTTCCTCTGGCATCCTACTCCAGGGATGAAGCTGGGTCAAGTCAAGAAGATGGTATAGAAAAATGCAGCAGTAATAGTATGTGAACTTTTCAGGGTAAAAATCTCGTTCTTATGCAAAAGACCAAAAATAAGTTGATGGAAACCAGAGGAAATATTAATTGAAGAGTCAGCGCTTTTCTGCACTTGAGTCTCACAATGTAGCTCTACTATTAAAGAAACAAAGTGTGTTATAAGATAAAAAATGCTATAGGCAAGATGTTATTTCATTTTACTTTTACTTTAAAGGAAGGACAAGCATTACATAGCAAGTGCAAATCAGCACATTTATCTCTTTAATGACAATGTGCTATCATGTATATGGCAAGAAAGAAATATACACTACTGGACTTATTTCCCCTACCAATCTGTGCACAAAAATAAATAGGCTTATTATCCACACATAACTGACATAAGGAAAGATGCAAAGATATCCCAAAACATGGCAAAAGCAAATAAGAGGGGAAAATGGACCATTTGCTTGGAAAACAAATCATGGAACACAATGTAAGAGCAAATTTACATTATCTATACAGCGCAAATGCTGTCAGTTTAATAACTCAACATGGTGTAATTCCAGTAAATTTCTTAGAAAAACTCAGTGAGGAGTTTTATATCATGAGATTTTAGTACTACTGTTAGAGACTCTGGATAAATGAGATGCTACTCTGATTAGCTGTCTACCAAAAAGCACATGGCAAATTATACCTTAGCTTCAGTGGCCTCACATTATTTGAACATGCTTATGTCAACAACCCCCTCCCCCCAGCTTTTATATTCTTTATTGTAATGAATGTAATTATTGAGCTTCTTTACTCTTTACTTCAGGAAAAAGTTGAAAAGGTAATTATGCATTTTGAAGAAGTCTTGAGATGCCCCTTCTCACAAGACAATGGAAAGTATACTCTTCCAGTGTTCTCCATAATTAATGCCAATAAAATTAGATTCAAAGACTGAAGACATTTTATTCACCTCACAAAATAGATAAGGTAATATACTGAGGTTGCATTCTACAGAGTATCCCAGTGATAACTCCAAATTCAGGGATCTATTTTTCCTGTCACTGCTTTAAATGAAAACACCATGTCCTGGTTTATGAAAAATAGCCTGCTTTAAGATAATGCTTTTGGTCTGGACATTATCCTCATGCATACAAACTTAGCTCATCCTTCAAAAAGAATGGGATATGATGATGCCTTTTTTATTGCATAAGGTGCCAGGGAAACATTAATCATAAAAACAATTTAACACCTTCTATAAATATGTTTATTTGGTCTTACTTGACCTGTAACAAACTACCAAGATACACAATTAGCACACATATGCAGTCCTGAAAACCCTTACTTTCCTCTATTGCACAAAAAAATACATTTTTATTTGCTAGACACATCCACTTAAAGAAACAGATTCAGAGCACCCTTGCAGAGAAGGACTTGGGGGTGTTGGTTGATGGAACAATGAACATGAGCCAGCAGTGTGCTCTTGCAGCCCAGAAAGCCAACCGTATCCTGGGCTGCATCAAAAGGAGTGTGA
>JANRGW010038782.1:0-20570 GCA_024733675.1 Psilopsiagon aymara | reverse complement strand
GAAGGGGGGGGGGGGGGGGGGGGGGAAATAAGGTCCACCTCTATAGATGCCCACTGAAGAGGCTGGAAGAGTTGATGGGGAAGAGAAAGAGTGACATGCTAATATGGCTTTGATTAATTTATGAACTAGAGTTTGGGTAAATGTGGTGATGAATTGTGGAATTTATAGTGCTAAATATACGTTTATGTAGCAGAGTGATTCAGAATGCAACAGGGGAAGCACAACAGCATACAGCTCAGAAAGACACCATTTCTATGGTTTTCTCCCACACAGCTTCGCAAGTTCATCCTGTAGTCTTTGCTGACAGTATATTTTGAACTGAGCTACTCAGTTCGCTAATCAGCATAACACAGACACTGAACTGTGCAAGTTTGACCCCTATTACAGGGAACAGTTTGGCAAGTGCTCACAAGATCTGAGAGGCTGGACATCAGTGGCGCTGCAAGGGTTCGGAAGCCTGTGGTGCATTTACAACTGTATTCAGCATCAACCAGTAGATTGAGATGTTGCTGTTAGTGTCAGTAATGCATTGGGCATACACGACTGTATCCAGCAGGTAAAGAAAGAGGCATGAAGCTCTGTTTGGTAAAACTTTGAATAGTACGTTGGGATTTTTTTACAGATATTTTTGTCTTGTTTTCCTGAAGTGTAAGAAATCTGATATAAATGGTCTGTGCTTGATATTTAAAATAAATTCTTGCCTACCCCTTTCTGGAGTCTGGGTGGAAATGGTCTAACAGGTCTAGAAGGACCTGTTAATAACTTAGTTATTGAAGTCACTGACCTATTGAGCACAAGCCCAAGAAACGAAAAGTCCCCTGTTAGAGGCACTCTAAAGGACATGCTACAGAAGCTTTGTTCAGGGCTGGTAAACCCTTTTCCATCAGTTCTAAAGAAACTCCTGCCAAAAATGAAGTGTTTGAGTTTCCTCTCTCCCTCTTCTTCTCACCCTTCCTCCCTGTAATCCTCTGAAAAGAGCAGCAGGCTTAGCATACCTACTCCATGCAGAGCAGGAGGGGGCAGAGCTGTCACTCAAGTGCCTCTTGAAATTTTTCAGCACAGCCCCATCAGGTAACAACAATTATTCAAGCAGACCATGGAGAGAGCCATTTGACCCCAGGAGAGTTTGGATATACAGCTCTGGTCCAGATAACTAAGTTCATGTAAATGGAGCATATGTGCATTAGGAGTAGATATGTACAGAAGAACAATAAATGAACCACAGGATTAACAGATTATTATAATTTAGTATTAATTTTTTAATGAAGAAGTGATTAATTAGTGATTGCCCAACTAAGCAAGAGTGAATGAACACAGCTTCTGAGATTTTGAAAATGCGTTTAGCAATAACATTATTCCTTTTTTTTTGGTTGGGTTTTGTTTTTCTTTTCATTTTTCCATAGTATTCGAACTAAACTCTTCATTCAGTTCTTTACCTGAAATAGCTTATAATGACTATCATTTAGAGTAAATATTAATATGTCTGTCTAGAACATTGATTTTTTTTTTTTTTTTTTAATCCTGAAGAACCTAAAGAACATTTCAAATAAGGTTTATCCATAAATCACTTCTCCTTTAAAATATAGCTGTATCTGGAAAGGAAGAAAGCAATAAGATGGTTAAAAAACACTCAGCAAAATTATGGATGAAAGGAAATTCAGCTGAGTTAACCATTTACCCTGATCAAATTTAAAAAGATATTGAAAATGGTAAAAAAAATGTAATAAAAAAAAGATTCATACTAACTCTCATGTTCCAGGCGGGGGTTCGGGTGAAGGTATGGGGTTTTAACTGCAGTTTTTATAGAGTCCAGAAAACACATTATCCACTCATATCCTCATAAACCTTACTTTATTCCTACTATGTCCACAGATTTATGCAAGCATTCAGTTCTGCCTTTGTTTACTGGCTCCTATCAAACACTTTGATTCTTTAGGGAAGCAAGTTCTCAGGAAAGTTCTTAACTGTTACTCAGAGTGGTTTTGTGATATTTATTTAATTAATTTTTGAGACTTCTGAATGTGTATCAGCTCGCCATATTCTATTTATGTCCTTTCCCCCCCTCCCTTTTTCCATGCTATAAATCCTGCAGAATGTTTTAACCAATTAAATGTTGATTGGTTAAGATTTAGAGTGGGAAAAATTTTATCAATCATGTTAATTAAAGATTACTGTTTTAATTCTACCTTGTGTGTTTTTCAGTAAGTTTTATATTCTATTATTTATTCTTACCTTTATCTTTTAAAGCTGTAGGATTCTTTCCTTCCTTTTCTTTAGCATGCTCTGTAAAATAATTTTATTCTTATTCAAGCTAGAGTGATAAAAGGTTAACATCTAATACCTCTGGGATAATGACTGAATAATTGCTGGTGTCTAACAGAGCCATAACACCAATTAAATGTAGCACAAAACTGTGTCATCAGTTTTAGCAAGTACACAAAGAGAAACTACAAAATTTTCTTAAGCGTAATGAAAGAACAAAGATTACTCAAAACTTGTTTCACTTCGCAGTTTTTAATACCAAACATTAACAAAGCATTCCTAAGTTCTGAGTTTAGAATGCTAAGTTTTCATAGAGATGTTTCATATTACCAAGTCTTTATTTCACTTCTGATCCTGGTAATGCAAATTAAGTTTTATTATATACTTGATTAAATAGTATTATGTAGATTAATTCCTAACTATACCATAAAACAAAATATCCAATGTATTGCAAGATTTTTTCTTGCTGCACATAGATCTTAGGATTTTATGTAATTTTTCTTGACATGTTACCTTTATTTTTTGTAGCAACTGGAGATTTGGATTCTTTCTCTTTTCCAGGATCTGTAAAAGACAGATTCTTACTGATAAACTGACAATCAGAAGCCATCACTGAGTGAAACTATGAGATTTAATCATACGAGAGAATGAGGCATCTAGATCATATGGGTGACTATAATTACATTAGAAAAAATAGCAAAAAATGTACTGACTAGAACAGTTTAATGAAATTACCTGATTCCATTCAGAGGGTTCAGTCCACAGAATATTTTTTATTGATTTGATTATGAAACCTTTAAAATTTGCAAGCTTCAGCTTAATATGACATCAGGATAGTTTTTGTCTTTTTTAACCAGAAAGGACAAAATGAGCTTTGGCCAATTTTGACTCATAAATGCTATCTGTGGTCTACTGTCCTCATCTAGAATTGTCCGTTCTTGCTGAGCAAGTCCAGGAGTCCCTTATTGCAAGTATTCTTTTCTAAGGGTCAGATGTGTATCAAATTTAGAGAGCAACACAACAGTGACAAATAGAAGGACAAACAGCTCTTTTTATTCTGCCTGCAGAAAAGTAGTGAAGATGGCTAGGACACACCATCCTTGATGGATACTGTCTGAGGAAGGGCTATCCCCTGTAAAAGGCATAAGAAATAATTTGAACCAGACAGAAAACCAAGAATTATGTTTGAGACAAAATGTGAGATCATCTTTCTGGGTTGATGAAACCAAGATCTTCAAAGCTTTTGCAGCCCAAATGAAAAGGACAGTTGAGACTGTCCCAAAACAGGCTTTTCAGAAAGATCAGAGATATGAATTTTGAAGTTTTTGCATGTTAAGTGAGTGTTTTAACCATCTGACTACTGGTTGAATGTATATATGTATATATATGTGCTATATATATATAACCAAATATATATAGTTGGGTATATGTATAGATAGACGTAAAACCAGCTGACAGTGGTATATACATGTAATTCTGAGAAATACTAATTAACAGGTATTTTCTGGAAAAAAAAGAATAATATAATGTTCTCTGCCATATATGAAGAAAAAAATATCTTTCTATTGAGAAACTCAACAGGAATTCAGTGCCAGATCTTAGAGAACCCTGCTAGAAGACTCTTGGTTTCTGCACATAGGATGAAAGATCAAGACTTAATGAGGAGCAGGGTGTGTTTAGCAGAGAGATGTGAAACTTGCAGTAGCTACAGTGAGTAGCTGCAGTGATAATTATTGTCTTAAGCACACACAATTCACAAGTTGTTTTTGTTACAAAAGCATAGAAAGTGTCTAGAAGTTTATTATGGTATCAATAAAGCTTATTGTTCATGTTTTACTACTTGGCTGTATGCAAGACAAACTGAGTTAATAGGGAATCTGAATTGAAGGAATCCAGAAATAATAACATATTATTTATGGTAGAAGTAGCCAGAAAGTAGAAAAAAAATTAATACGCGGTTGACATTGAAACTCCTGTTCTGTTGGAGATCACATCAGAGGATAAGTGTTTCACTATTTTTCTCCTTCTACTTTGTGCTTCTAAAAAGACAATACTTCCAGGCAATTAAATTTTTAAAGAAGAAGACTTGGAAAGGCTATTTGTTGTACAAGGTCAAAAGTGCAATTTTATTATAATAAAGTGCCTCTTTCCAGCCTCACTACATCCCAGACATCTGTCATTCAGAAGCTACCCCTTCTCTCCTGCTTCTGCCTTCAGGTTTTGTATTCACCGGATTATGATTCAGGAAACAAAAAATTTACTGCAGAAGATTATGAATCACATACAGTGGAACTAATACTAGAGCTAATCTCTAATAGTCCTAACAAAAAGTCAACACCAATTTTTTAAATAGTAAGTTAATGAAAGAAATCTATGCTAACAGAAATAAAGCTCACTGAGAAGACTGAAAAACTTGTCCTTCTGTGCTCATGTGTTATAAAAAATTGCCAAGACAGATTTCATGCCTGGTGCAATGACCTCTGTAAAAACCAGTAGAGAGTGCAAGACACGACCTTTCTTTTTTCTGTTTTCTCTTTTTTTTTCCTATTCTTTTGATGATTCACGCTTCAAGTAATGATTTTGTGATTAATACAAAATACAAGTAGCACCACTAAAACCTACACCATTATGCCTTTACCAAAATAGATAATTTAATGCACAATATAAATACTTTACTTTCAGGAGCCTGCCTGTAAGTACTTCAAGCTGTTGTGCACCTCCATTATTAAGAACATTGTTACCCAAACTGTTGCAGAAGATGTTACTGCAGTGATGAATTTTAAAGAAAAGAGCATTAAACAGTTCTGACTGAAACATTAATTCATTAGTGGTGAAGCTTGAAGTTCCATGTGATCCCTAAACAAAGAAACCTTAGGAGAGGTGATTCAGAGATATTTGTTATCTCCAGGAGAAAAAAAAATAGTGTCTTTTGGGATCGAATGGCGTGTAATATACGTACTGCTGAAGAATTAAAAAAATATTCAGGACTGATATGAAAATGGGATATTGAATTGTAAAAAAACACCAGCAATATTCTGTAGGACTGAACCTACTGAGGTCTGTTAGACAGTCTGCTATAACCTGGCAAAATGACAACATGTGGCACAAATCCCACGACAAGAGACTTGTGTTACTTCCTCATACTTGATTTGCAGTGTTAAGCTTATATTGACAACAAAATGCATAACTGAGATCTGCAGTGAACATAGCAGGTGTGGAGAGAAGAATTTTGTGTGCAAAATAATAAAGATAAACTTTATAAATTGTTGAGGTTCATTTATTGTTTCTTTTTTTGGTTGGTTGGTTGTTCTGGGTGGTTTTTTTTTGGTTTGTTGATTTTTTTTGTGTGCTGGCATTATGCATCTCTTCCTTTTGTCAAGGAAGAACATACAGTATTGGCATGAAACTTCTTTGGCATAAACAGACTAGAATTTCTTAACATATCCATTATTATTATTTTTGATTATTATTATCAGACTTGTATCATCTTTGCTCTGTCTAATAAACCATAATTTACAGTTCTGACTAGCAGCAGGAGCTTCTGTACTTTTTTCATCTATAGTTTTGATATTGCCTTATCAATTATAGCAAGAAGCATTATATAAACCTATAACTTACTTCCTTGCTTCGTCTTTTGTTTATCTGAGGAAAGGAGTGGAAGGAGAAATGAAAAGAGAAAAGAAAAAGAAAATATTAGAATACATATTCACATAGAAAATTATTTTTAACACAGCTAATGAAAATGCATTTAAACATAAGTTGTACACAAATGCTTAAACATACCCTGAAAGTGATTTCCACTCTATTGTTGCTTGACAGTATACGTGAAAAAAGTTCATTGTTCCCACCTAGTAACTTGCAGACATGCAAAAAAAAGCATAAAAATCCCCCAGTCTCACATGACCTGCTTTAACTGATGGCAGTTAATTCCTTTCTCAGTAATCTTGGATATCTCATAAAAAATCTTTGCCTTTTCCTCATTTCTTTTAAATATTAATTCTCAGTCACCTTAATAACAGGCATTATCTCCCTGGCAACTGTCTGACAGTTGCTTGTGTCATTTTTCAAATAGGAAAAAGAATTAAAGCACTGTGTTTTCCTAGACACTTCTGGCAGCTCTCCGCCTTTTGCTCTCCTTTTTACTGTTAAAGACGTTACATGTATCTTTGATTTCCTACTAATAAAAGATCAACAAACTGAAATGGTGTAGCAACATTTAGTCCATTTCCAGACCGCAGGGATTTGAGGTCAAAACTGCAATAGTATGTTTGATCACTAAAGCCTTCCAGTTTGAAACAATGAAGTTATGCCCCAGTTGCTAAACAGTCATCAGCATCCTACATTTTCCTGCAAGTTTCCATGCATTTAGTGTTTTTCTTAAATTGCAAATCTTAGTTCTGACCAGCTCTGAATCCCTCTAGTTTTGATGTGTATTCTGATGGACTGTAGCTATCAGAAAAAATTATTTAATTTCTCAATCTCAAAAATACTGTTAAGTTCAAAAACTATTTCCTGATGAATTCATACATTCCTGATAACAAAGAGTCCTCATTTCAGATTTTTCTGATACCTGGAATCAGTGAATTAGGTACAGTTTTTACTCAAAACATAAGTCAGAGCTGCTTCCATCACCTTATATTTTACTCTTCCGTGAGAAATACAAGTACATGCTAATATTAAAAAAAGCTTTCTGAAAGTTTTTTTTGGCTCATTTGTCTTTGAGTGATCATGTGTTGGCAGTAGCTCCATACATATAAGGTGCAGATATGAGAAGCAGAGGCAATTGTTGTCTGAAAGTATTTATGTTTGCTTCTGTGCAGCAGAGGAGCTGAGCTACTACCAGCACTTGGAAGTGGAAGTAGCTGCAGAAGTAGTTGTAACAGATTGCTCTTATTCTTTTGACTTGAAGAAACTAGATGGCTACTATTATGGGGAGATAGTGCTGCTGCTGATGATCCCTGTACCCTTTTTGAGCCCTGTGGGTATCACAACCAAGGGCTTAGAAACCCTGCTCAATGCCAACCATGTGAAACAATGGTTTGTACTGTTCTCTAAGAGAGCCTGGGTAGTTTATGGCAAAGTTGAAATATATTACAAATAAAGTCCCATCTAATGTTGGCATATTGTAGAAGGAACAAATCTTACAGCAAACACAACCTCACTGCTGCATGAGATAGACACACAGAAGGGAAGCAGTACAGGGGGCTGGGGAAGCACTTGCATGGCAATGGAAAATAGTGTGGAGATACCCAGACTAACAATAACTGAAATCTAGACTAAGACCCACCTAATTACAACCTTTTCCATCACAGCTAACAAGCAGCTGACAGCTTCTGCAGGGTGCCTGTGCTGGCTTAAGTAATGCTGAGTAAAGCTAAAGATGGGAAACTGAAGAAAGAGATAAAAGCTCAACTGACCAAATCTACATTAGTAAGTGTGTGTTATACTTTATTTGGAAGGCTACTGGCAAGTTTGGAAAAACTCCAGTATGTTAACACTGAAATGACAAATTCGTCATCAAGGCTTTAATTGCAAATTTGAGCATGAGTAAATATGAAAATCACCTTTAGTAGACAGTTAGTAACAAGCAGAGTAGATTACAATGTGTTTTGTTATAAAGGAAGCTAACGCTGATAAGCTTTGGGTATTTCTGCCAACATTTTCTACTTTGCTCCTTACCATGCTAAGATAAAAAAAAGTGTGGATTTCTTTTAACAAGTGTACAAGAAGCAAGAATGCAGGAAAAGCTGAAAGTAACAACAGTAATAATAGATATAATTGTATATCATGGGAGAATGCATGTCTAAATGCTACAAGGCTATCTAGATGCTTTAAGACTCCTTTCCTCTTCACCATCATCACCCAGTGGCTCAAGCTTTGTTTTAGCCTGGGTGTAGACCAACCCTTGATGCTCCTACTCTGGTTGGCTTCAGAAACTATGTAGACTTTGTGACCTTGTGAACTATGTGATGTCAACACTTATGGTTCTTGTATGCTTTCTTCTGCTGATCTGATTCTGAAACATTCCCATTCATGCCTCGTTTGTACCAATCCTACACTTTTTGCTAAAAACATCTACAAGTTCTGCTTTTGAAAGCTTTGGAGTTTTTCTGCAGTGGACTTTCATGGCTCTTTATGGGACCAATGTTTCATTTGAGTTAAGCTGAACTGACTTTAGGGGTCCTATGCCCCTTTACCTTATTGCAAGTCACTCTGAAGCCTGGATATTAAAGGTTGATCTGTGCCCAAGCTACAAGGGCAGAAAGGCCTCTTGCAAGATCTGTGGGTCACAAAGTGCCAGCACAAGATCTTTAAGTGGAAATGGGCAGCCTATTCACCCTTTTTGAGGGAGTTACAGTTTTGTGGGACAAAGCCACTTTCCCAGAGGAAATTACCTATTTGATAAATACAGCAGAGCCCTGACAAATACTTAGCAGACCAATGGATTTAAAGGCTGTCATACAGCTGTCTGAATCTGAGACATTTGACTCTGGGCAATTGGTTTTTAAGAGAGATAATGGCAAAACACTGTTTTCTTTTTACCTTGCTCTGCTGCCTTTGTTGTTTTGTCTTCCTTCTTTTCAGGTACTCCTGCAAAACAAAGATAAGGTTTAAGCAAGATGTCTATACTGAAGTGTTGCTCCAACAGACAAAGCTTTTCTTAATGCTTACAGATTAATTTAAGGCAAATGATTTCAAAGATTTGGAACCATGAGATACCTTCTCCCTTTCCCCAGACCCCATACATGCCTGTATAAGCATTTGACTACAAGTATTTTTTACCTATTTTAAAAAGAGGAAAAGCAAAAAGGGATTTTTTTTTCCCCTTTCAGAAGACAAATAGCAGCCTTGACTTCTAGATCCCTAGTGAAAGAGAGGCTAAACTGCAGTACACATAACATAAGAGAGAGCAGGGCAAGCAGGTCTACTTTGCCCAGCCATGTGAGAGTTTCTTATGCACGCATGATTTTCTGCTTGTACTACAGAAATCTGTATTCTGGATCCTTGACACAGCAAAATACTTCCCATAATCTTAATTTTAACCCTGTAGCAAGTCTCAGGGAGGACAATGGGCCACAGCCAGATTATATGCTACAAGTACACATCTGTATCACAGTTGATACCACGATTTCTGCATGAAAGACAGAATTTAAGGTTCATTCTTCTGAAGGGCTGAGAAACTTTCACTGGTGCCAGGGAAAGTGGTTGTAACAGCCCAGGTCAGGACAACTGGACGTATACAACTGATTATTCGCAAGCTTCAGTTTGCACAGTTCCTAAATTGATTATGCAGCTTGAAAGACAAGGGACAGAGATTATTTGTTTATGGCTCCACACTAAGGATTAAATTGTCTAAGAGGAGGAGGTACAGGAAGGAATTCCTTCACACTTTGCTCTGTTAGGAAACTTACATAAATATGTGTAAATTTTATAGTTTCTGACAATTTACATGGCAGGTTTGGCAATGTACAAGATTTCCTATAGATTACTGAATATGTTTAAGACAGCATATATACTTTTTCATGTAACTGAATTATTCAGGGTTAAGTCTTGCAAATACGTAATTTTTTTTTATCTGTAAGTGGCACCACTCACATAGCCTCTATAAAGCCAAGCTTTCGTGGCCAGAATTTGTTATAATTGTTATGATGAATAAGAATCATTATTTTAGTTTTAAAAGGTATCTTCTCACAGTCTTTGAGACAAAAAATGTGGCGTTAAGAAAATAAGCTTCACTGTCATTTCCTTGCTTAAAAACAGTGCAAAGAATAAACAATCAGCATAAATGGCAGGATGTAAGGTGAACAGTGGAAATTAATTTACACCCCATACTATAGAAATGACTTTGCAGCTACCGAGTATCAGCCCATAACATCCTCTCAGCTTGTTTTTTCCACCTACCAAGGACAGAAATATTTTCACCATTTATTATTTTTCACAGAAAATCGCAGCTGCAAATTAAGAACTTGGCTTTTAGAATCAAGGTAAATACTGAGGATCATGTTCTGTTATCACTATTTATGCTGACAAATTCAGGGAATTTGAAGGACTTATGAAGTGCCTACAGGCATTCTTGGTGCTCTTGGAGGGAAGTCCTGGTGGTCCTTCTGGGGCCAGGCTTGCTGACCAGGCAGCAGTTGAGTCTTCTGAAAATGTTGGGCATGGTGGCCCAAACAGACCAGCTCAGTGAGTAAGCTATGGCCTGTCTGCAATGTCTGCAAAGTGGGCTGGAGCCAAAAGAAGGATCTTTTGTTCACAGCAATAAACCTTTCCTGAGATTCAGTGAAATGTCAGGTATGGACATATGAACCACTTCATGTCGTGTGAGATGAATCAGATAACATACATCAGTTACTCACTTGCCACTTGCTTTTGCTTATCCCAGGACACTGCGGGGTGAGCGGGTGTTTGTGAGCAAGCTCCATGAAGAAAGTGAAGTACCTCAGTTACTTCAGGTAACTTATTTTATTGAAAATTATAATCTTCAGTTTGCCTGAAAATCAAATCTAGGCTGAAAAAATGACTGACTGGATCCACAGGGAAAAAAAAACCAAAAGTGAGCACTCCATTTCTATCCAATTACCTAACTTTACATTGGTGTTACTGGACATAGAGAAAGTAAGAGGAGCAAAGTCCCTTAAAATTTATTGTAGCTCTCTGCTATTAATATCCATGTTGTTTAGGCCCATATCAGTAGGGCTACTTAAATCAGCAAGAAACTAGACACTTACAAGCCTAGATGAGTCTGGGCAGCCCTGCCACTGAACAAACCAATATCACTGTGCTTACTGAAGTGGTTAAAATCTTGAATAATAAGCTTATTTGAATATGGAAAAAAAAAGGATATAAAAAAGAGCACCAGAAACTAATCCCATATGCATTCCAAAATGTACTTTACTGTCTAAAGTAGCTAAGAGTAAAATAATTCCTGAGAACTGTTTTCCCCAAAGAATGTTTATCCTTTTTAGCTAATATTAAAGCAGTTTTGTTTTGTTCAATTTCTGAAAACCAGAATGCTGATGGAATAAAAGATAAAAGTATTTTCTGGATACTGAATTGCGGGCTAGAAAAGCAATACAGCATTCTGAGAAGATCAGGTATTTAGAGTCAACAAAATCATGCTGTACTGGTAGACCATGAGTGCAGTCATGATAAATGAACCAGTCATCCTTGGGAAATGCTGAGGCTTCTATTTAAAAATAACAACTAGTACTATTTATAGTATTCTAGCTATCAGTGTATTCAGTAATGCTAGAACACTTCTGTAAGTGAGTCTCTGTAAAGAAGAACTTGCTGAGACAGAACAGAGCTTCAGTAACTTCTGGGAACTGCAAACTAGCATTATCTGGTTGTAGTAAAGTAGCATCTGGAAGGACAAATAGGACTTTGCATTATTCTCTGTCTTTTTGAGAAGGAAGGTGTGAGCTACTTTGGTAATTCTGAGAAGACTTTTATCACTGAAGTAATACCTGTCACTTTAACACTCTGTATAAATAGATAGCCTGCACACATAGAATCGTAGAATCATAGAATAGTTAGAGTTGGAAAGGACCTTAAGATCATCTAGTTCTAACCCCCCTGCCATGATATAGGGTTGGTGTTTTGAATCAGATTCCAAAAAAGGTTTAGTGTATCTCTAGAGAAGGAGACTCCATTTCTTGTCTGGCAGCTTGTTCCAGTGCTCAGCCACCCTCAAAGTAAAGAAGTTATTCCTCATACTCAGATAGAACTTCCCATGTTTTAGTTTGTGCCCACTGGATCTTATCCTGTTGCTTTGCATTATGGAAAAAAATCTGGCCCCAGCTGTAACGACACCTGCCTTTAAGACATATGTATGCATTGTTAAGATATCCTCTCAGTCATCTCTTCTCCAAGGTAAACAAGACCAGCTCTCCGAGTCTTTCCTCATAAAAGAGATGCTCTGGTCACCTAATCATCTTCATAGCCCTCTGTTGGACCATTTCCAGTAGTTCCTCATCTTTCTTGAACTGGGGAGCCCAGAACTGGGTACAGTACTTCAGTGTGCCTAGCTGTGTTGCCTTTCCAGCAGACAGCATAGTTGAAGTCTCCCATGAGAACCAGGGCCTGTGATTGTGAGGCTACTTCCAACTGTCTGTAGAAGGCCCAACAACTTCTCCTTCCTGATCAGGCAGCCTGCAGTAAAAATGCAGAACTGTGTCACCCATCTTATTCTGCCCCTTAATGCTTACCCATAAGCTTTCAACCCATCCTTCACCCAAGACAGAGCTTGATTCATTCCATTTCCATCCCTTGCCACCTGAAAAATGATCTCTTTGTAACCCATGATCTCATGCAGGTGTTATCAGTTTGAAAAACTGGTTCTTTAGTCATATGACTTAAGTAAAATAGACATTTTATAATTTATTCCTCAGCAGAAGAACATCAGGTTCTAAAGAAACCCTCCAGAAAACCAAACCGAAACCACTTTCTCCCTCCTGCCTGAAATAATAAAAAATTATATGAATTCACATAAAAGGAAAAGTAGAAATTAGTTAGGGATCCACATTTTCAGTAAATTATAATTTAAAAAATAGATGAAGTAAATGGAGTCTGAACTCCCATTTATATTTTGTCATTACTCAGTAAAATTTCTTGACAACTTGGCATAATGTAGATCAAATGGATGATTTCTATGGTAATTCTTTCTCTGATTCCATAAGTTCTTGAGAATCAAATGAGAGATAGCTTAGCAGATATTGTTTTGTACTTAAAGTAGCCAGGAGAGCAATTCATCAGTCAAATATTTCTGCAGTCTCAATAGTTGTAGGCTACAATCAAATTGTCAGAATGTTTTTATCTTTAAAGAGTCAGGTTGCATAACTAGCATCCACATCAGAACTATGCATTCCAAAATGTCACTGATTTTAAAGTTGTTTTGAGATGTTTACTCAGTGTGAAGCAAAGCTGAAAGAAAACACTGACTGGAGACAACAAACACTTCACAAACTGAACCCTGAGGTCAGAGGCAGGATCTCTTCATCATGACATCACTAATATCAAGAGATCATGCACCTAAGAAGTGTCTTATGGTTTAGGAATTGTTCAGTTACATGGAGAAATGAAAAAATTCCCTGCCATAGTGGCATTACAGAAACTTTTATGAGAAAATGCAACAAAACTTAATATGAACTTGATAGTTCATCAGAACTACAAGTTAATGGGAATGGCCCAGACCTCCTCCATGCCAGCAGATTATTTTTTTTTTAATTACCAAAGAAGAGAATTTCATCAAAAGCCTTGCTTGGTTTCAGAACAGAACTGTTTGTCTTCTGTGAATATGCTTACAAGTTTCAAAATTTGCCAACAGTTACTGAATATTGGAAACCATATTGCACCCAGAGAGCTGCTACCTCTAAATGGATTAATGACAGAAAAAATGGCAAACAAGCAAATTAAAGCACAAATAGAGATTCAAAAGCAATGATTTTGTTCAGACTTAGTGAAAGGTCGAGCTATTAAACACTACTAGAATTTGTCATTATAAAAATATATTTAGAAAAAAATAATAGCATTCCTGTGTGATTCTTACTAAGAGGTAAAAAGAACAGATGTATCATTTTAGTATAAATACTATTTTTCCCCTGGAACACAGGCTATGTTTGAGTTTCAAAATTAGCAACTTAGCGTTAAAAATTGGATCACTTGCTAACAAGTAATTTTTTTAGAAATTAACAATTACTTCAGAGCTAACATCAGCTATTTCTCTTCAATGGTGACTGATTAAACAGAGTTGTTATTTGCTTAAATACTGGAGAATATTTTCAGGTTCAACGTTCAGCTGATCCTATGGATGGCCGAGACCAAAATCTTCAGTTGTGACACTGCTTTGTTGACAGCAGAAATAACAGAATGATTCTTGCCTTGTATAATAGAAAAATTTCTATTTATTCTGAAGGACCTGTGGGCTTCTTACAAATTTTGTTCAAGTACTTCTTAATCCAATAGCTCATAAGGAAGAGTTCACTTCCACCCTGCAAAATGCTGCAGACATGATGAAGACTTATTACCTATACAAATGTTTTCTTCTTATCTAATAAAATATGAGATAGGGCATTCACCAGGAAAATCTGAAGCTACTCAGAGCAATAAAGCATAGAAGTAAAAGCTCTATAGTTTCAAACCCCATGCTATTTCTGTTTCTAAACTTTACAAGTGACCTACACAAAGTAACTTTTAATAAAATGATAACTATAATCCATGAAAACAACAATTTCAAAAGATATATGAGAACATTTCCCAGTAGTGGCGAAAGAAAATCTAGTTTGCAAAAAGTGACTTAATTCTGTGAGAAACATGTCCTTCATTGGTTCATTTATTTTCTGTCCCTAAAGGACATATGCTTGGCAGAAATGGATTCACAGATGTTGAGAATTTGACTTTATATACATACTACAACATTATAGAATAAATAATAATGTCTCAAAAGATTTACTCAGAGGCTTCAAACAATAGGGGAAAGCTTTATTCAGTCATCCATAGCAGCAAGGCTACATTTATTTTCAGCTTTGGCTGTCTAGAATTTGCTAAAATTATGAAAGCAGAACTCCACATACTTTTTGTTTCTTTCCCTTAATTTCTCTATTTTGTCTGGTGGGAGTGTAAAGAGAAGAAATGCCTAAATTATTCTGCTTTCTATTTTGCTCAATACAATTAGCTGCAGAGCAATGACAGCATTATGAATTTAGCCCATGAAGCAGGGAACTTAAAAACATCCAATAAGGGGAATAATATATCAGCTTTGATTTCCTTATATTAAACTCCACAGCTGTGATTCTGCATCTCTTCCTCAAGCTCCAGAAGAGCACGCCACTGCTTCGCAATTCAGCCTGACTACTTGTGTCAGTATTTCCTGGTTAGTGTGAATAAAGCTTCAGAGACAAACTGAAGTAGAAGGTGCTTGAAATATAGCAGTTTATTAAAAACTGGTAATTCTCATTTCCCTGCATTTGACTCATGAGAGACAGCTTGAAGACCACAGTCCACAAGTCTAAGCAGTTGATACATGCATTCCCATCTGTTTGAAAGAGAATGTTTATAAAGCAAGGTGGTCATTAATATGAATAAACATGGACTGAGAGTGAAGTACAGCTCATAACTTGCCATTCTATTTTCCATTTGTGTCTAAGATACAACTGACATCTGCAATGTTCTTGAAGGCAATTCTGAGAGAGTATCTTGCATTGTATATATGGAAGAAGCTAGACACTGACATGAACAGTTAAATATTTGCTCAGCTCAGACTTTAGCCCCTGATGTTTCTCACTAGTTCCAGTTTCCTGTGCCTTCTGGAAAGGAGCAAGCAACCCTTAGAGCAAGCACTGATGCTCCCACACCTCCTACCTTCTACCATCAGAAGTTATTATATGAAAGGAACACAAAAACTCTTTCACTGAACCTCGCTGTAAAAATTCCGGGACTCAGTAAAGAAAACAACGATTCAGCCACTGGGTTTGTGGTGCAGCTGGACTGGCAAGAAGTGCTAGTCTCTATAGAAGTCTCTATATATTCCTTTCTGCCTTTAACAAAAGCCCTTTAGTTTGAGTTAGGGTTAGAAACTGAGAATTACAGTTTTTTAGTCGATGGACAACTCAGAGAAAAGAGACTTTTTTTCTAGAGGTGCTTTGAGGTCCTGCAAGGAAGAAGCTGATATAATTTTAAAGGTCCACTTTGTCTTAAATAACTCACACCTGTCAGCAGAAGCTTTTTTGTTAACAGTAGAATTAACAACAGCATTCTTCCCTTTCAATTTAAAAAACAAATAAAGTAACCCACCTTTTGACTTCCGAGTTCCCCCAGATGCTGTAAAATAAAAGAAAACATTCCAGGAAACAAATTTTGCAAATGCTTAAAGAAATTAAGATTGATCTGAACATCTCTTTCTTTGGTTA
The DNA here is from genome assembly GCA_024733675.1 of Psilopsiagon aymara. NCBI lineage: Eukaryota > Metazoa > Chordata > Aves > Psittaciformes > Psittacidae > Psilopsiagon > Psilopsiagon aymara. The sequence goes on along the minus strand of JANRGW010038782.1, from coordinate 4,398 downwards.
ATATGCTACCTCTCTATGCAGAGCAGGCATTCATTTTTTAAATGCAGAAAAAAACTGGCACACATATATGTCTCATGGCAGATGACTGATTAACCTGCAAGTTAAAAGCAGTGGAAAACAAGGTCAATAGGTAAGTTATATATGGGGCTTCAATACCTCCATGATTTTCAAGTAGTGAGGCTGAGAGAAGGAGCAAAAGCAGGTTTCAGAGTAGGCACATATCAAACATGGCCATGCAATATCCTTTTAACAATTTCAGTAATTTTTGGAAGTTAAGGATTTTGTTTCTTCTTAGTTTATTGAAAACTCAAACCACAGAGCTCTTCTAGTATTAATAAAAGGGAATACTCAGTTTTAATAGTCTTCCTTGATAATTTTTTTCAGTTTTGTTTATTATTCTTCATAATTGCATTAACTAAATCAAAATTACTTGAACTACCACATTTTTCTTTCTTCATTATTCACACCTTCATTCTGAAGCACTGTAACAGATTTTTATGCTATGGAAAAGGACAAAGTCATTTTTCTATAAATTGGCACTCTACAGTAGGTATTTTTTTTCTCAGAATTTATGTCTGAGAAAATAGAGTCATCTGATGAGTGAGTCATCAAGCTTGGCTGTAAAGGGAGTTGAAAATCTTTATGCTCTCACAAATCTGGATAAACTGAAGATGTAGATACCAGTCAGGAATAAGAAGGGCACCTAGCTACAATGATAAAATGCTTGGTACTGGGAATAAATACAAACTAAACAATCTAAATTTTTCCTCTCCTCCACTCTCTGAAGCTCTTATTTTGTGTTTTGTTCTCCATCCTGGAGAACATTTCCTGTATCCTCAAAGCAGTTCCCCTTCCTTAAAAAGCTAAATCTTTTAGCTGAGATAAAAAATTCTCACCCTTGTTGTTCTTCTCAGCAGCATTTGAACAGATCTTAGTTCCAGAAGACCAAATGGCGGTATGTCTGCTTCACAGCCATACACTTGCACAAGTAACTTTGATCAAATATTTATCTCTGGCTTCAGTTTTTTGTCATTTTACCTAATCCTGTCTCAAGTTAAAATATAATATAAATAATAATAATGTAAGATAAATAAGACTCTAAACACTGACTTTCAGGACTTAACATGTACTTTTACTTTTTTCTTTGCTGTTTTGGGTGTAAAACCAAACAAAAATAAAATATTTACTTCTGGCATGCATTAATTTAAAACATAATCATAACTGAAAAGCAAGATAGCACAGGGAAAATATTCACCAATTTCTGTTATTTTTTCTTTCTTGTGTGGTTCTGGAAAAGAAAAAAAATCAAGTATACTTTTCTCATAATGTTTTGTTTAGTTACCCTGGACAATCATTTCTGCATTCCTAGCAGAGGTTCATTGTGGCATATTCCTTTCAACTCTCGGTTCAGGTGAGCCCTTCCCTGCTTTCCTGCATGTCAAAGTTAATCCTTTATAGTTGCCATTAGTCTCTTCAGTGGTTTTCATGCTATCCAAACAAGGTCAGACTACCTGTTTGTAACAGACACCAAAGGATTTAACCTTATAATAAGGTCTTAAAAGAAAACTCTAGAAAGAGTGCAGGCTAAAATATCTACACTTTTACTTCAAGGTGGTCTAAATGGGGTCCTGTGAACCAGCTGAATATGCCTCAGGATACCTGTGATATGGTCCTTGCCTTTCTTTACAAGAGAGGCTGAAGAATAAGCAGAGCACCTAGCGCAGCCACTGCCACTCTACAGCCATGGGATAAAGATATGTGGCCTTAGCCTCTTTGGCAAAAATATACAATGTGGAGGCAGCCGTGGCTCACAGGAGCTAATCACCAAAACAGCATCTGGAACCTGAAGCCAAAAATCTTCATCCATCTAAACTCTGCACCCTCTGGCAAACTATGACTGGGATTTAAAATTTTTTAATGGTTATTTCTGTAATGACTCTTTCCATCTTGCCAAGACAAGCTTCAAAACCACCTCAGAGAAGGAGCAGGTGACCTACCAAGGAGAAGAGGGACAGACTGAGCATGTTGCAGAAACTGAGCATGATCTACCAGCCAGGGCTTAATGTTTATGGTAGCAAAAAAATAGATAAGCTTTTGCTGTCTAAAGATGATGACTGCAGATGCTTTTAAACAACATATGGAAAGGCTCTGCTGTGCAGGTTTGGATCCAAACAGGAATATTACCTATATTTAAGAGGATCTGAGCAGGCTAATAACAAGATAAAGACAGTATCTACTAAATACATGCTTGTCATTTACCAGTATCTAATGATAAACAGGGAAGATGATCAGACTTTAACAGGAAGGTTTTAGGATAAATATAAGGAAGAAATTCTTTACTGTAAGGGTGGCGAGGCCCTGGAACAGGTCGCCCAAAGAAGCGATAAATGATCCATCACTGGCAGCATTTAAGGCCAGGTTGGAAAGCGCCTTGAGCAACCTGGTCTAGTGGAAGGTGTCCCTGCCCATGGCAGGGGGGTTGGAACTAGATGACCTTTAAGGCCTTTTCCAACTCAGACCATTCTGTGATCCTATGATTCTATCATAGTATTTTCTCCATGCTTATTTTAGGATATGTTTGTATGAATGCTGCAGTATACAGTTGAGAAATATTAGCAGTAAAACTGTTTCCATTCTATAATCAAGACATAAAGTTCAATTTTCAAAGTGATTCTGAAAATTATGCTGGTATTAAAAGCAAAACTATCCTTAAATTTGAGTTATCCTTGAAATGAATATGCAAAAATAAACAAGAATAACCAGAAAAATTTAAATTAAAATAAAATAAAATATGCTGATCAATAATATTGAATAATATTCACATTAAATATTAATGAACATTAAATATTAACTCAGAATCGATATTAATACTGAATGTACAGTGGGCATCAGAAACAGGTATACTCCTCACAGAACTATGAAAATAATTTGCATTAGAAATGGCAGGCGGATCTGAAATATAAAAACCGCCAAAACTTGCTAGGTTTTAAACAAAATATGACATTGCTCCATACTACCATTCATAGTAAGTTTGTAGTAAGCAATAAGTGTAGCTGTATCTGAAATAAAATATTAAATTTTATCTGAGTTTTTAAATCTAGATGAGGAGTTACCTTAGATATATTTTAAAGAAAAATGTAGTTTCTAAAGTAAAGTTTTTCTCTGAGAGTTTAGGGTTTTTCAAGTTAAAAAAAAAGCCATATTTTTTTTATTTTTTCTGTATTTTCTGAAGATATTGATGGAATTTCATAAGAAGTCTCTTTCAGCCAAAATGTAAACTATGTAAACGATGCAAACTAAATGTAAAAATAAAACAAAATGTAAAACAAACTAGTTGACTGAAATCAGGGACTTAGTTTTTTGATTGGTTTTGTGGGGTTTTCTGTTTTGCTATTGCTCAGGACAGCTTCCTGGAAATTGACGGAAATGTAGTTATGACTTTAGTGGTTCTGAAGCAATTATTTTTCCCTCTTGTTCTAAGATCTGTCAGCCCTCATGAGATCAGGGAACAGTATGACATTAAAACACTCAGCAAGTGTTTTTGCAAAGAATAAATTTTTCCATTTACTTATCTTTATTTCCTGTTTTTCAAAAGTGCAACCATTAAGGAACTTCTATAGGGCTTCTTTTGTAACAGTTTTACTTCCAGAAGCATATCAAATAAGACCCTTTCTTTTGAGAAAAAAAAAAATTAAAATACTAAAACAGATTTTGACATCAAATTGGGGAACTACAGAGCAGTCAGTCTCACCTCTGTGCCTGGCAAAATCTTGGAGCAGATTCTCCTGGAAGGCATGCTAATGCAGATGGAAAACAACAAGGTGCTTGGTGACAGCCAGCATGGCTTCACTAAGGGGAAATCCTGCCTGCCCAATTTGGTGACCTTCTATGATGGGGCTATGGAACTGATGGATAGGGGTAGAGCAGTTGATGTCATCTTGCACTTGAGTTGTGCAAAGTGTTCAACACTGTCCCACACAACATCCTTGTCTCAAAATTGGAGAGACATCAATTTGATAGGTGGACCACTCAGTGGATAAAGAACTGGCTGGACGACCACACACAAAGAGCTGTACACAATGGCTCAATATCCAGCTGGAGATCAGTAACAAGTGGTGTTTGTCAGGGATCGGTGTTGGAAGTGGTTTTGTTGAGGATGATCAGGGGACTGGAGCACCTCTGTATGAAGATAGGATGAGAAAGTTTGGGCTGTTCAGCCTGGAGAAGAGAAGGTTGTGTGGAGACCTCATAGCAGCCTTCAGTATCTGAAGGGGGCCTACAGGGATGCTGGGGAGGGACTGTATTGATAGAACAAGTAGCAGGTTCAAACTAAAACAGGGGAAGTTTAGATTGGATATGAGGAAGAAATTCTTTACTGTGAGGGTGGTGAGGCACTGG